>SNQJ01S0058680.1:20318-35646 GCA_010110895.2 Picea sitchensis
TCCTCTCCCACCCTCTCACACTCTCAAACAATCCATCTAACGCAACACACCTACCTCGGTAGGTTCTTCTTGACCTCCCAGTCTAAGGATCATTCTTATTATCTCCCTTTGAGCTGAAACAACTCTTTGATTCCCTACTGGAATATTCACACTTGTAACCACAGGTCCTTCTTAGGAGTTACACATGTGCAAACAAGCACTAGGCACAAACTCTTACCCATGTGACCAACTAATGTGACCACAACCTTTATCCAAAAAGGTATTTCGCTAATCACTATTTTGGGGGTATTGGCATGATACAACCCCAACACTCCACATCCACAAAACCACGAAACCCGATGTGGGACCTCTCCCCAGGACTAGATTTGACGGTCTTGTACTTCCTCCTTGATCGACGACCACGATCGTGTCGCGACTTCTCGTTTCGCGATATCGAGACTATTTGTGTAACACAAACCCAATGCTCCAACACCCGACTTCTGAAATGTTGAGATCTAAACTCATGAAATCAACGACTCCCATTGATCCATATCCAACGGATACTATTCCTCCTGGGCTTGTGAGCACTGAAAGGTTATCAACCTTATCCTTCCCGCTGATCTACTAGATCCAACAACTCATGAAAATTCGGTATTCCTCCCTCCGATAAATTCCACCGTCCATTCAGATTTTCAATGGCTCCAAGACAAAGGACTTGGCATTAGTTGTTCTGGGGTCAACCTCTGTGAGGTGACTTCAATCTTCTATTTTTTTTCGAATCCCTCGAAGTCTCTATCCCTTCTGAGCTTAGCTTCCACTGCAAACTCAAGAATTCCAAGGGTTCTTTGTGTGCACTCCTTATGTCACTCACGATAACCTCTGGTTATATGACGTCTTCCTCCTCTGTGAACTCCTTGCAACAAAAATCCTTCAACCCCTCACTGGGTTGGAAAAGTATAAGAATTCAACCTACCTACGCACTCCTTGCACGACTCTGTGTTATACTCACACTTCTGTTGTTATGAGAACAACAATATCGCTCCTAAGCTTGTCTGAGGTAAAACTCAGAATCTATCAATGCACACTTTGCAGACTTTCACTGTAGTCCTTGCAGGAATTCTCAGGACGAGAAACAATTGAAACTCATTCTATCCCTCTCAAATACTTCATACATTTAACATGAAATCATACATACACACAACATTGAAACACATGCATAACATAGATTGAGTATTAACTATAAACATACCATTCAATAAATGTAAACATAATTCATAAAAACACCATGAAATTTGGATCAAAGCTTCCTTATATTAATCCAAGTGCATTTGTACATGGGTTCTATAACATCAACTATATGCTTATACAACCTTCTACAATCTCTATCCTTCTATTCTCTTGCTCTACAACTCTCTAAGTCTTACAATGAGAATAAGGATAATAATACAATACAATACATACAAGGGAGATTTCTAGAGTTTTCCCTCCTACACTCTAAGCTATGAAATCAAAATAAAAGCTATAGCTACTTTACATTTATTACAATAAATGCCTCCAACCAACAGATGAGAGCTACGCTCGATATCTGTGTTACAATCCCAAAAACATTCAAGGGCAATTACGTCCCTCCAGCTATTACATTAATGTTTCATCTTTTAAAATTCAAAATGCCTTCAAAATGTGCTCTGGTGCATATCGAGTTGTCCTCCGCTTGTGTGCTTGCTTTGCTGGCTTTCTTAAGATGCTCCTGCATCATACTCCTCTAGATGAAAAATTCATGAATTCCTATTCATGAGCTCCTGCACCGTCTATCCATGCTTCTGGATCTCTGCTTCGTTTTTCCAACTGGCATCCTTAATTGGGTGTCCCTTCCATTTGACCAAATACTCAAAATATGTCTTTCTCCAGGTCTTTTTGCTAAATCTCTGATCAATGACCTTTTCCAGCTGTGGATTTTCAAATATAGACAATTGTTTAACCCATTGAATTTATTTCTGATCTTCTTCTCCTCTAGATTCATCTGTTATGTAAGGATACAAATCTACTACATTGAATATGGGTGATATGCCCACATCATCTGGAAACTCTATCTCATAAGCATTTGCTTCAAATTTCCTTATGATTTTACACGGCCCTATCTTTTTCATCTTCAGTTTATTATATGTTCCCCTTGGGAACCTTTCTTTTCTTAGGTGTGCTAAGACCAAATCTCCCACTTTGAACTGAATCTATCTTCTATGCTGATATATTCAACACTTATATTCCTAGTGGGAATTCTGCAATCGATCTTTAATCCTATTGTGGAGCTCTTGCATCTCTGCTGCAAAATATTCTACTCCAACACTTCTGAACTCGCTCTGCTCTAAGTTCCTCAACTCAGATACTCCTCTTGGTTGCATTCCATACATTATCTGTAATGGGATCTGTCTGGTGCTCTTATTTGGTGAATTGTTATATGAAAATTCCGCTTGTGGTAGAATCTAATCCCACTAACTGTGATGTTCAGCTACTAAACTCCTCAACAATTCCCCTAAACTTTGATTTACTACCTCAGTCTGTCCATCTGTCTGAGGGTGATATGCTGAGCTAAAAGATAATTATGTCCCCAACTTCTTCCATAGTGTCCTTCAGAAATGACCAACGAATTTGGTATCCCTGTATGAAACAATACTCTTTGGTAAGCCATGAAGTCGAACAACTTCTCTGAAAAACAGGTTTGCAATGTGAGTTGCATCATTGGTTTTCTGACATGGAATGAAATGTGCCATTTTGGAAAATCTGTCTACTACCACGAATATGGAATCACAACCTATCTATGTCCTTGGCAGTCCTAACACAAAAAACATGCTTACCGAGTCCCACAACCTCTCTGGTACTGACATTGGTTGATACAATCCTGTATTCTATCTCTTCCCCTTTGCGTGCTGGCAAATTCGACATTTGTTGAAAAATTTCCTGACATCTGTCCTCATCCCTGGCCAATAATATAGATTGTTCAGTTGCACGAACATTTTGTCACGGTCAAAATGTTTCAACCAATCCTCCACTATGTTTTTCCTTCAGAAGATTCTCTCTCATAGAACTCTTCGGGATACACAATTAATTTCCTTTGAATAATAATCCATCCTATTTTAAGTATTCAATCCATTGGCTTCTGTCTCTCAAAACAAGATTCTCACATGCTTCATAAGCATCCCTGAAATCTGATTCATCCCTGTACATATCCATAAGGCTATCAAAACCTAAGGTCTTCACACGAAACTCCTGCAGAATCAACCATTTCTTGCTCAATGCATCAACAACCTTGTTAGTAGTTCCAGAAATGTGCTTTATAACAAAAGTAAAGTTCTACATAAATTCAACCCATTTCGCATGTTTCTGGTTCAATTTATCCTGTAGAGTTATGAATTGTAAAGGATGGTTGTCGCTATACAAAACAAATTCTTTCAGAACAAAGTAGTGCTTGCATTTCTTCAGCGCCTGTATGACTGCATAAAACTCTTTATCATACGTGGAATATTTCATCTTGGCATCGTTCAACTTCTCACTGAAGTATGCAATCAGTCTATTGTCTTGGCTTAAGACTGCTCCAACCACAAATCCAATTACGTCACATCTCACTTGAAATGTCTTACCAAAGCCCAACAAAACCAGAACTGGTTGTTCGGTTATCTTTTCCTTCAATAGATTAAAACTTTTCTTTGCTTCCTCTGTCCAATGAAAAGATTTATGTCTTTTCTTGACTGTGTCCATCATTGGCGCATAAATTCCACTAAAATTTCTGATGAAATTCCTGTAAAACCTGGCTAATCCATGGAAGCTTTTGAATTCAAAGATATTCTTCGGTGATGGCCATTCTTTGATTTATTTTAGCTTCTCAGGATCCATCTTCAACTCATTCGAAGAGATCACAAAACCTAAATAAACAATCTCCTTCTTCATGAAAGATGACTTTCTCAAATTTATCAACAACTTCTCTTGCTACAACCTCCTCATCACTAGAGTTAGGTGTTTCATATGTTCTTCTTCAGTCTTACTGAAGACCAATATATCATCAAGATACACAATTACAAACTTTCCAATGAAATATTTCAAGACTTCTTCATTAACCTCATAAAAGTACTTGGCGCATTCGTTGAAACAAACAACATGACAAGCCATTCATACAACCCTTCATTTGTCTTGAATGTTGTCTTCCATTCATCATCTTCTCTCATTCTAATGTGATGATATACGCTTTTCAAATCAATCTTTAAAAAAACATTTGCTCCATTCAAGCAATCCATCAAGTCATCCATCCTCGGTAAAGGAAATCTATACCTGATGGTGATTTTGTTTATATCCCTCGAGTCTGTACACATTCTCCATCCACCATCCTTCTTTGGAATTAACACTGTTGGTACAGTGCATGGACTCAAGATTTCCCTTATCAACCCCCTGTCCATCAAATCCTGGACTTGCTTCTTAACCTCTTCATTATCTTGTGGCATCAATATGTATGCTTCTTTGTTTGGTAAACTCGCTCCTGGTATAAGGTCGATGTGATGGATTATACTTCTGATGGGTGGCAATGAACAAGGTAAATCGTCCACCACTATATCAGTGAAATTCTCTAGCATTTCCTGAATTTCCTCCGGTAGATCATCTATCGAGGTACTGGTTAAAATGACTCTAGTTTTCCTTACCACAACAAACTTCATGTCTTCTTCTTTCTTGACTTCCTCCAGAAGTTCCTTCCCACTCATGAGAAGTATAATATTGCTTGTTTCTTCTTTCACCTTCTTGTCTTCGATTGGCAACAACATATGTGTCCTACCATTCTTCTCTAAGGTGTATGTGTTATTTCACCCATCATGAACAACATTTTTGTCATATTGCCAAGGTCTTCCCAACAAAAGATGACAGACATCCATGGGAATAACATCACACAAAATCTCATCTCTGTAACCTCCTATCTTAAATTCAACTAAACAGTGTTTAGTGACTGTTACCTGATATCCTTTTTGCAACCATGAGATTTTATGTGGGCTTAGATGTGTGACTATCTCCATTTCCAGCTTCTCCACCATTTCTGTGGATACTAGATTATTTGTGCTTCCACTGTCCACAATTACCTTGCATATCCTATCCTTGGTCTTGCAAGTAGTTCTAAACAAACTATTTCTCTGGACTGGATTCTCCGCCTCCTTCTCTGGTTTCAAGAGAATTTTCCTCATCATTAAGGATCTTTCACCTTCTGCATCTTCTGCCTCAACATTTTTCCTTTGCGCTTCTGAAATGTGATATTCACCTCCTCCATCTCTTTTTATATCAGGACATTCAAAATATTTGTGTCCTATCTTTCCACAAACAAAACATTTTATCTCACCTCCTCTGCATCTGCCTCTTCCTCTTGCACGCGAAAAAGTGTTCTTATCGGCATATTGTCTTCCCTGTGAACTTCCTCTTCTTTATGGGTGATTATGAGGTTTATTTTCTTCATCTTTGGGCTTCTGCACTCTGTCCTGGGCTATTTCTTTGCCTCTTCTTTGACTTCTACCTCTGCCCCTTTGACCTTGCTTTTAGGCCAATTTTTCTTCTGCCTTCAGAGCAATATGATAAGCATCTTCTACATTTCTGATTGTCACGATGCTCATCTCATCCTGAATTTCATATCTCAGACCATTCATGTATCTGGCAACCTTTTCATCATCACTCTCACGATGACCAACTCTGATGTCGAGTCTGTAAAACTCCTCAGTGTATTCCTTCACTGTCATCCCCTTCTGTCCCAAATTCTGCATTCTCCGAAATAGATTGATTTGGTAATCTATGGGTATAAACTTGGCCTTCATATTTGATACCATCCTATCCTAGCTTTTGATTCTTTTCTTGCCTTTGCAATGCCTATCAGTCTGCAGTTCATCCCAACACAGTGCTGCATGCCCTTTCAATCTAGTGACAACATGTTTTACTTTCCTATATTCTTCGATATCTTCATAATTGAAGTATTTATCCAGAGCTCTAAACTAATCTAGTAGCTCCTCAACGTCTAAGTTTCCTTCATACATCGACATGTCCATTTTTTCTCTAGCACCTATTCTTGCAAGAGCTCTGAATATACGTTCTTCTGCAACATCTTTGGCTACAACTTCTTCTTCAACTCTAGCCTCATTTTCACTTTCAGCTTCACTAACATCTGTTGTATCAGTAGCTCGTCTCTGTACTGTCTCCATAACATATAATCGAGCACAAATTTATCTCATTTCCCTTTCCACGACTGGATTGGTCATTGGGTTGTCTTGACGTCCTCTGGGCGACATTGTTCAAATCTGCTCTTTATTATAGAGGTTCAAAATCTGTGCTCTGATACCACTTGACGCAACACCTGTACCTCAACAGGTTTTGCTTGACCTCTCGGTCTAAGGATCGTTCTTAATCTCCCTTTGAGCCGAAACAACTCTTTGATTCCCTACTAGAATCTTCACACTTGTAACCACATGTCCTTCTTAGGATTTACGCCCGTGTAAATAAGAACTGGGTACGAACTGTTACCCATGTGACCAACTAATGTGACCACAACATTTATCCGAAAAGGTATTTCGCTAATTGCGATTTCGGGGATATTGGCGTGATACAACCCCAACACTCCACATCCACAAAACCTCGAAACCCGATGTGGGACCTCTCCCTAGGACTAGATTTGATGGTCCTGTACCTCCTCCTCGATCGACAATCACGATCGCATCGCAACTTCGCGTTTCGTGATATCGGGACTATTTGTGTAACGCAAGCCCAATGCTCCAACTCTCGACTTCTGAAATGTTGAGATATAAACTCAAGAAATCAACGAATCCCGTTGATCTAGATCCAAAAGATACTATTCTTCCTAGGCTTGTGAGTGCTGAAATGTTATCAGCCTTATCCTTCCCGCTGATCTACTAGATCCAACAGCTCACGGAAATTCAGTGTTCCTCCCTCCCATAAATTCCACTGTTCGTTCAAATTTTCAATGTCTACAAGCCAAAGGACTTGGTGTCAGTTCTTCTGGGGTCAACCTCTGTGAGGTGACTTCAATCTTCTGTTTTTTTTCGAATCCCTCGAAGTCTCTATCCCTTCTGAGCTTGGCTTCCACTGCAAAATCAAGAATTCCAAGGGTTCTTTGCGCACGCTCCTTGTGGCACTCATGATAACCTGTAGTTATCTGATGTCTTACTCTTCAGTGCAACCCTTGCAACATAAATCCTTCAACCCTTCACTGGGTTGGAAAAGTATAAGACTTCAACTTGCCTACGGACTCCTTGCATGAATCTGTGCTATAATCAAACTTCTGCTGGTATGAGAACAACGATATCTCTCCTGAGCTTGTCTGAGGTAAAACTCAGAACCTGTCAACACACACTTTGCGGACTTTCACTGCACTCCTTGCAGGAATTCTCAGAACGAGAAACAATTGAAACTCATTCTCTCCCTCTCAAAGAGTTCATACATTTAACATGAAATCATACATACACACAACATTGAAACAAATGCATAACAAAGACTGAGTATTAATTGTAAACATACCATTCAATAGATGTAAACAAAATTCATAAAAACACCATGAAATTTGGATCAAAGCTTCCTTATATTAATCCAAGTGCATCTGTACATGGGTTCTATACCATCAACTATGTGCTTATACAACCTTCTACAATCTTTGTTCTTCTATTCTCTTGCTCTACAACTCTCTAAGTCTTACAATGAGAATAAGGATAATAATACAATACAATGCATACAATGGAGCTTTCTAGAGTTTTACCTCCTACACTTTAAGTTATCAAATCAAAATAAAAGCTACAAATACTTTACATTTATTACAATAAATGCCTCCAACCAACAGATGAGAGCTACGCTCAAGATCTATGTTACAATCCCAAAAACATTTAACGACAATTACGTCCCTCCAACTATTACATTAATGTTCATCTTTTCAAATTCAAAATTCCTTCAAAATGTGCGCTAGTGCATATCCAGCTGTCCTCTACTCTTGCACTTGCTTTGCTGCCTTGCTTACAATGCTCCTGCATCATACTCCTTTGGCTGAAAAATTCTTGAACTCCTGTTCATGAGCTCCTGCACTGTATTTCCATGCTTCTGGATCTCCGCTTTGCTTTCCCAAATGGCATCCTCAATCGGGTGTCCCTTCCATTTGACCAAATACTCAAAATATGTCTTTCTCCGAGTCTTTTTGCTAACTCTCTGATTAATGACCTTTTCCATCTGCGACTTTTCATATATAGGGAGTTGTTTAACCCATTGAATTTCTTCTTTTATATTCTTATCCTCTACCTTCATCTGTTCTGTAAGGATACATATATTCTACATTGAATATGGGTGATATGCCCACATCATCTGGAAAATCTATCTCATAAGCATTTGTGTCGAATTTCCTTATGATTTTACACGAACCTATCTTTTTCATATTCAGTTTATTATATGTTCCCATTGGGAACCTTTCTTTTGTTAGGTGCGCTAAGACCAAATCTCCCACTTCGAACTGAAGCTCTCTTATATGATGATCTTCTCGGTGCTTATATTCCTGGTTGGAATTTTGCAATCGCTGTTTAATGTTACCGTGGAGCTCTTGCATATCTGCCGCAAAATTTTCTTCTCCAACACTTCTGAACTCGCTCTGTTCTAAGTTCCTCAACTCAGATAGTCCTCTTGGCTACATTCCATACATTATCTGGAATGGGCTATGTCTGGTGCTCTTGTTTGGTGAATTATTATATGCAAATTCCGCTTGTGGCATAATCTGATCCCACTAACTGTGATGTTCAACTACTAAACTCCTCAACAAGTCCCCTAAAATTTGATTTACTACCTTAGTGTGTCCATCCGTATGATGGTGATATGCTGAGCTAAAAGATAATTTTTTCCCTAGCTTCTTCCATAGTGTCCTCCAGAAATGACCAACGAATTTGGTATCCCTGTTTGGAACAATACTCTTGGATAAGTCATGAAGTCAAACAACTTCTCTGAAAAACAGGTTTGCAATGTGAGTTGCATCACTAGTTTTCTTACATGAAATGAAATGTGCCATTTTGGAAAATCTGTCGACTACCATGAATATGGAATCACAACCTATCTATTTCCTTGGAAGTCCTAACACAAAATCCATGCTTACCACGTCCCATGACCTCTATGGTACCATAAATGGTTAACATAATCTTGTATTATGTCTCTTCCCCTTTGCGTGCTGGCAAATTCGACATTTGTTGTCAAATCTCTTGACATCTGTCCTCATCTGTGGCCAATAATATAGATTGTTTAGTTGCATGAACGTTTTGTCATGGCTGAAATGTCCAGCCAATCCTCCACTATGTTTTTCCTTCAGAAGATTCTCTCTCATAGAACTCTTCGGGATACACAACTGATTTCCTTTGAATAATAATCCATCCTGGATTAAGTATTCAATCCATTGGCTTCTGTCTCTCAGAACAGGATTCTCACATGCTTCATAAACATCCCTAAAATCTAAATCATCTCTGTACATATCCTTAAGGCTATCAAAACCTAAGGTCTTCACACGAAACTCCTTCAAAATCAAACATTTTCTGCTCAATGCATCAACAACCTTGTTAGTAGTTCCAAAAATGTGCTTTATAAAAAAAGTAAAGTTATGCATAAATTCAACCCATTTCACATGTTTTTGGTTCAATTTCTCCTGTCGAGTTATGAATTGTAAAGCATGGTTGTCGCTATACAAAACAAATTATTTCGGAACCAATTAGTGCCTCCATTTCTTCAGCGCCCGTATGACTACATAAAACTCTTTATCATACATGGAATATTTCATCTTGGCGTCGTTCATCTTCTCACTGAAGTATGCAATCGGTCTATTGTCTTGGCTTAAGACTACTCCAACCGTAAATGCACTTGTGTCACATCTCAGTTGAAATGTCTTACCAAAGTGTGGCAAAACTAGAATTGGTTGTTCGGTTATCTTTTCCTTCAATAGCTTAAAACTTTTCTCTGCTTCCTCTATCCAATGAAAATATTAATGTCTTTTCTTGACTGTTTCCATCATTAGCGCAAAAATTCCACTAAAATTTCTGATGAACTTCCTGTAAAAACTGGCTAATCCATGGAAGCTTCTGACTTCAAATATGTTCTTTGGCGATGGCAATTCTTTGATTTCTTTTACCTTCTCAGGATCCATCTTCAACTCATTCGAAGAGATCACAAAACCTAAATAAACAAGCTCCTTCTTCATGAAAGATGACTTTCTCAAATTTATCAACAACTTCTCTTGCTGCAACCTCCTCATCACTAGAGTTAGGAGTTTCATATGTTCTTCTTCAGTCTTATTGAAGACCAATATATCATCAAGATACACAATTACAAACTTTCCAATGAAATCTTTCAAGACTTCGTTCATTAACCTCATAAAAGTACTTGGCGCATTCGTCAAACCAAACAACATGACAAGCCATTCATACATCCCTTCATTTGTCTTGAATGTTGTCTTCCATTCATCACCTTCCCTCATTCTAATCTAATGATACCCACTTTTCAAATCAATCTTTGAATTTTTTTTTTCTCCACTCAAGTAATCCATCAAGTCATCCATCCTCGGTAATGGAAATCTAGACATGATGGTGATTTTGTTTATAGCCCTCGAGTCTGTACACATTCTCCATCGACCATCCTTCTTTGGACTTAACACTGTTGGTACAACGCATGGACTCAAGCTTTCTCTTATCATTCCCTTGTCCATCAAATCCTAGACTTGCTTCTTAACCTCTTCATTCTCCTGTGGCGTCAATCTGTACACTTCTCTGTTTGGTATACTCGCTCTTGGTATAAGGTCAATGTGATGGATTATACTTTTTATGGGTGGGAATGAAGAAGGTAAATCGTTCACCACTATATCTGCGAAATTCTCTAGCATTTCTTGAATTTCCTCCGGTAGATCATCTGTCGAGGTACTGGTTAAAATGACTCTAGGTTAATGTTCCTTCCCACTCATGAAAAGTATAGTGTTGCTCGTTTCCTCTTTCGCCTTCTTGTCTTCGATTGGAAGCAACATATGTTTCCTACCATTCTTCTCTAAGGTGTATGTGTTCTTTCTCCCATCATGAACAACATTTATGTCGTACTTCCACGGTCTTCCCAACAAAAGATGATAGACATCCATGGGAATAACATCACACAAAATATCATCTTTGTAACCTCCTATCTTAAATTCAACTAAACATTGTTTAGTGACTGTTACTTGATGTCCATTTTGCAACCACAAGACTTTATATGGGCTCGAATGTGTGACTGTCTCCAATTCCATCTTGTCCACCATTTCTGTGGATACTAGATTATCTGTGCTTCAACTATCCACAATTACCTTACATACTGTATCCTTGGTCTTGCAAGCAGTTCTAAACAAATCGTTTCTCTGGACTAGATTCTCCGCCTCCTTCTCTGGTTTCAAGAGAATTTTCCTCATCATTAAGGATCTTCCGCCTTCTGCATCTTCTGCCTCAACATTTCACCTTTGCGCTTCTGAAATGTGAGATTTTCCTCCTCCATCTCTTTTTCTATCAGGACATTCAAAATATTTGTGTCCTATCTTTCCACAAAAAAAACATTTTATCTCACCTCCTCTGCCTCTGCCTCTTCCTCTTGCTTGCGGAAAACTGTTCTTATCAGCATATTGTATTCCCTGTGAACTTACTCCTCTTTCTGGGTGATTATGAGGTTTCTTTTCTTCATATTTGGGCTTCTGCACTCTGTCCTGGGCAATTTCTTTGCCTCTGCTTTGACTTCTACCTATACCCCTTTGACCTTTCTTTCGGTCCAATTTTTCTTCTGCCTTCAGAGCAATCTGATAAGAATCTTCTACATTTCTGATTGTCACCATACTCATCTCATATTGAATGTCATATCTCAGACCATTCATGTATCTAGCGACCTTTTCATCATCACTCTCACGATGACCAAATCTGATGTTGAGTCTGTAAAACTCCTTAGTGTATTCCTTCACTGTCATCCCCTTCTATCTCAAATTTTGCATTCTTCGAAATAGATTGATTTGGTAATCTCTGGATATAAACTTGGCCTTCATCTTTTCTACCATCCTATCCCAGCTTTTGATTCTTTTCTTACCTTTGCAATGCCTAGCAGCTTGCAGTTCATCCCACCATAGTGCTGCATGCCCTTTGAATCTAGTGACAACATGTTTTACTTTCCTATCTTCTTCAATATATTCTTAATCAAAGTATTTATCTAGAGCTCTAAACCAATCTAGCAACTCCTCAATGTCTAATTTTCCTTCATACATAGAAATGTCCATTTTTCTCTAGCACCTATTCTTGCAATAACTATGAATATACGTTATTCTACAATGTCTTTGGCTACAACTTCTTCTTCGGCTCTAGCCTCATTTTCACTTTCGGTTTCACTAACATCTTCTGTATCAATAGCTCATCTCTGTGTTGTCTCCATAGCATCTAATTGAGCATGAAGTTCTCTCATTTCCCTTTCCATGGCTGGATCGATCATTGGTCTATCTTGACGTCTTCTAGGCGGCATTGTTCAAATTTGCTCTTTATTACAGAGGTTCAAAATTTTTTCTCTGATACCACCTAAAGAAACACCTGTACCTCAGCAGGTTCTGCTTGACCTCCCGGTCTAAGGATTGTTCTTAATCTCCCCTTGAGCTGAAATAGATCTTTGATTCCCTAATGGAATATTCATACTTGTAACCACAGGTCCTTCTTAGGAGTTACGCCTGTGCAAACAAGCACTAGGTGCGAAGCATTACCCACGTGACCAACTAATGTGACCACAACCTTTATCTGAAAAGGTCTTTGATTTTGGGGGTATTTGCATGATACAACCCCAACACTCCACATCCACGAAACCCCGAAACCTGATGTGGGACCTCTCCCCAGGACTAGATCTGATGGTCTTGTACCTCCTCCTCAATCGATGACCACGATCGCATCATGACTTTGCGTTTCACGATATCTAGACTATTTGTGTAACGCAAGCCCAATGGTCCAACTCCCGACTTCCGAAATGTTGAGATATGAACTCAAGAAATCAACGACTCTTGTTGATCCAGATCCAACGAATACTATTCCTCCTGGGCTTGTGAGCGCTGAAATGTTATCAGCCTTATCCTTCTCGCTGATCTACTAGATCCAACAACTCACATAAATTTGGTATTCCTCCCTCCGAGAAATTCCACCATCCATTCAGATTTTCAATGGCTCCAAGCCAAAAGACTTGGATTCAATTGTTATGGGGTCAACCTCTGTGAGGTGACTTCAATCTTCTGGTTTTTTTCGAATCCCTTGAAGTCTCTATCCCTTCTAAGCTTGGATTCCACTGCAAACTCAAGAATTCCAAGGGTTCTTTGTGTGTGCTCCTTGTGGCACTCATGATAACCTTTGGTTATTTGACGTCTTCCTCTTATATGCGCTCCTTGCAACATAAATCCTTCAACCCCTCACTGGGTTGGAAAAGTATAAGACTTCAACCTGCTTGTGAACTCCTTGCATGGCTCTGTGCTATACTCACACTTCTGCTAGTATGAGAACAATGGTATCACTCCTGAGCTTTTCTAAGGTAAAACTCAGAAACTGTCAACGCACACTTTGCGGACTTTCACTGCACTCCTTGCAGGAATTTTCAGGACGAGAAATAATTGAAACTCATTCTCTCCCTCTCAAAGAATTCATGCATTTAAAATGAAATCATACATACACACAACATTGAAACAAATGCATAACGGAGACTCAGTATTAATTGTAAACATACCATTTAATAGATGTCAACAGAATTTATAAAAACACCATGAAATTTGGATAAAATCTTCCTTATATTAATCCAAGTGCATCTGTACATGGGTTCTATAGCATCAACTATCTCCTTATACAACCTTCTACAATATCTATTCTTCTATTCTCTTTCTCTACAAATTTCTAAGTCTTACAATGAGAATAAGGATAATAATACAATACAATACATATGAGGGAGCTTTCTAGAGTTTTCCCTCCTACACTCTAAGATATCAAATCGAAATAAAAGCTACAACTACTTTATATTTATTACAATAAATGCCTCCAACCAACAAAGGATAGCTACGCTCAAGATCTGTGTTACAATCCCAAAAACATTTAAGGGAAATTATGTCCCTCCAGCTATTACATTAATGTTTCATCTTTTCAAATTCAAAATGCCTTCAAAATGTGTGTTGGTTCATATCCAGCTATCCTTTGCTCTTGCGCTTGCTTTGCTGACTTGCCTACGATGCTCCTGCATCACCATATCTACCCCCTTTTCTCTTTACCTCTTGCATCTAACCCTCTCTCTCTCGTTGATTGTATCCCCATCCCTTTTTCTCTTCCAATATCCTCACCTTACTCTCTTTTCTTCTATATAACCTCCCTTTCCTCTCTCCCCTCCCTCCTCTCACTCTCTCACTTTATACCCCCAATATCTCTCTCCCTCTTCGTCACTCTCACACACTCTCTTTTTCTTCCCATCTCCCCCTCTCACACTCTCTTTATTCCTCTCTATCTATCCCACTCTCTACATCGCAAGGAAATAAATGGCCTTGACCTAGACATGTCAAGACCTGTACCTAGACCTGGACATGTCAAGACCTAGACCTAGACCTAGACATATCAAGACCTAGACATATCAAGAACTAGACATGGAAAGACCTAGACATATATGATTACCATGACCTAGACCTTTATGATGAGCGTGACATAGACCATGACATAGACCTAGATCTAGACCTAGACCATGACCTAGAACATGACATAGAGATATAACTAGACTTAGACTATGACATAGAGATAGAACTAGACTTAGAACATGACCTATACCTATACCATGACCATGACCTAGACCATGACCTAGCTCCATCTAAGCTTAGGCATAACCTATACTCGACCCTTAACCCCCTCCACACTCAAGCATTAAGTGAATTATGCATATACCTCTTGTTAAAGGCTCCACAACCCTTGCACCCAAATCTTGGCACTCTAACCATTGTTCTATGGTTCAAAACACTTTCAATCCTAAGCCCTTAGGTCCTAGTTGTCCCCAAACCCATATACATGTTTAATAATAAGGATGTTTGTTCTACAATAAATGATATATTTGTTGCATTAAGAGCACTCACACACTCTTGTGACTTGAAATCCTCGAGGTTGTGTTCTCATCCCTTCCCAATAGGAGCACTTGCACGTTCCTAGAATGTGCACTGTCTTTATAGGAACGTGGACACATTCCTTCTAGGTTTTTTTATGTGCCAAGCACAGTCCTCAACCTCATTTATCTCAAAAAATCTAACAAGCCCGATATCTGCACACAA
>SNQJ01S0058680.1:42978-67133 GCA_010110895.2 Picea sitchensis
TTTGGTAACCCTATGATGAAATCCATGGAAACCTCCTCCCAACGCTGACTTGGGATGGATAATGGTTGTAAAAGACTTGGGGTCTTAATTGTTTCCACCTTGCATGAGCAATCACACATGGTAAAGGAAGACCTGGCCATAATGGCCTTCATAGGTAATAAATTGTTTTAAAACTGCTAACAAACCATGCCATCTAACCTTGAGTAGGGAGACCAGAATACCTTTGTCACAACAGTCAATCTTTCTGGAGGTGATGAAAAGAATCCAGGGTACTTCATCCAATTTCGAATTTTTAAACCACTTTTGACCAGTGAGAGGGAGTCCTATTGCTTCACTCAGAAAATATTTGGTGATCTCCAACTGAATATCACCCACCTTTTCTCTGTATCCATATAAAATGCATGAGAAATCGCACATGGTAAAGGAAGACCAGGCCATAATGGCCTTCATAGGTAATAAATTGTTTTAAAACTGCTAACAAACCATGCCATCTAACCTTGAGTAGGGAGACCAGAATACCTTTGTCACAACAGTCAATCTTTCTGGAGGTGATGAAAAGACTCCAGGGTACTTCATCCAATTTCAAAATTTTAAACCAGTTTTGACTAGTGAGAGGGAGTCCTATTGCTTCAATCAGAAAATATTTAGTGATCTCCAACTGAATATCACCCACCTTTTCTCTGTATCCATCAAATGTAAGGGAAAATTACTTGGCCACTTGCAAGTCATACCCCTGGAACTTCTTAATAAACATATCCCAACCCTGGCTCTTCAGATCCTCACTTGCATCATCATAAAGCAACAATGTTTGAGAGCCATTTGGCTCTATTCGGATGACAGGGGCCATCAAGGGTTCGAACAGATTGTAACAAAGGCAACCCGAACCAACCGTGGTCTTAGGAGGTAGTAGTAAAGAGGCAAGTCTGAGCTGATACCATGGAAACAAAACTAGCAACACACCAATGTGAACATAACATAAGCATAAGGGTTTGAGTCACAAAATTTAGGCATTTCTGGTAATGAACGTTTCGAGTACAGAGCATAACACAAGACCTTAGTTCATCATGAGAGGCCTGTCAATTCTACCTGCCAGCTAAAACGACATACAGGATATGGTTCTGGTGTGTTTAATTCCATGACATGTGATGGGTATACTCGATTTGCAAAGGTTAGGAATGGATATGTTTTTACAATCCAAATGCAAATCAAAAATTTGGTATCAAAGTTGATTTATCAAGAATTTAAATGAACAAGCTTATAGTCCAAATGCAAATCAACATAGGAAATATATTGATATTCAAACAAACGCAAAAGGAAAATCATCCCAATATTGAATAAGAAGTAGATACAAGTCACAATGAACTTTTTAGCAACCAAGCATTGGATAGAGTCATAATGCGAAATTAAGCTTAAATGCTTGATTCCTTCTTATAGTCATGAATCAAGAATGAAAACACAAGATAAAAGTAAAACAAGAATAATCAAACATCTTTTTTATAACCGAATAATCACCCTCAAATAGTAATATTTACAGGATGAGGCGTAGGCAGCTACAGGAGGTGTCATTTGTCATTCAAAATAGCAAAAACATGTAGGGCTGCCAACAGTGGTGACTACTGGGAGAAACAATTATCTCTACATCACCAACGAGTTCATGTGAGTACTGATTAGAATGATTAAAAATCGAACAACAACTGAAGGAAATCAAGCATCTCAATCAAATTTCAACAATGATCACATAGTCCAGCTTCAGATGTTTTACTATTCAGATGAAATCCAGTGACAAATTTTAATTATGAGAGCAATGATATTCAAGCCAATGGATCCGATACTGTTGACAGGGCCACTGCTGCCAGCAGGCATCCATAGCCTTGACAGGGATGTCAATTACCCCACTATGACGCCTCTACCATGTCCAATAATTTTCGATACAAAATGAAGGGCACTTATGACCAATATCAAAATTTATACCTGATAATTTTCTTGAACCCGACATCGCTTCGCTCCCAGCAGGCCTATTTAGTACCCCAACAAAGTTGTCTTGGCATCATGTATGCATTTACCTGCTACCAACAGAGCTATTCAATATCTTGGCGGGTTTACAGACACTTCCCACAACTCTCTGGAAATTATTTACAATTTTGACATAAATTTAATGATATTCAGAAGAGCGGGGTGATGATGAAAATTTCAGTTTTCAGAACACTTGATATTGTCCAGCCTTTAATTTATCACTTAATAACCTTCATTATGATCTGAAATTAGTTTTCTGATGAGACTAATTTTTCGAGGACAGGAAGGCATACTTGATTTGTTTTGTTTAAAACAGGGACAACGTAAAGAGCTTTAATGATGGCCGTGTCTGTTCATAATTATAAAGTGAAACCATGAAACCTATTCTGAATAGAAAATTTCTTTAGCTAGTCTGCATTTCAGGAATTTACAACATTGATGCTCTGATAGACCTTGACTGTTGCTTCATAATGAGACATTTTGGTTTCACTTCATGAAGTAAAAGGTGACACAGACATAAGTTTAACCAGAAAGCAACGAAAACAATAAAAATGAAAAGAACCAAAAACCAGAAAACAAAAGTAAATCAAAACAAAAAAATTATGTTCAAAGGTGGGTCTGGAAACATCAAGAGAAATACCTTTTGAGAGCTTGTCTATTCACCGGGAAGGTGTCTGGCTGTCCCTCCAAAATGTGTAGACGGAAAGAGCTGGGACCTATTTTTTCAGCAATTACAAAAGGCCCCAACCACAGGTTCTAGAACTTGGTGTGTTCCCCTTTTCCTTCGTGAGGTTTATCCCATTTGAAGACCAGGTCTCCTACCTCGAAGTTTCTATCTGAAGAAGAGTTTGAATCAAACTATCCTTTCACAATCTACTGATGTTGATCCAACCTCTCCTTTTCTTGCGTTCTTTCTTCTTCTAGTTTCAACAAGGCATTAATTCAAATTTCAAGAGGAGGGCATTCCTCTTCTTGAACTTTCTGAGATAATTGCAGAGAGGGAAGCATAACATGAGGAAGGAGAATTGCTTCTCTTCCGTAGACAAGGAAGAAAGGAGAATTACCAATAGAGGTTTTTGGCATCACCCTATTAGCCCAGAGTGCATTAAAAAGCACGTTGTGCCAACTTTTGTGGTTTTCAGAAAGTGTCCTCTTGATGATTTTTATCAAGTTTTTATTCGTTGACTCTGCTAGGCCATTTCCTTAGGGGTAATAGATGGCAGAATATTTTCGTTTGATCCCTTTTCTAAAGAAAAAACACTCATATCAAGGGATGAAAAGTAAGAAGCATTATCGAAGACCAAACATTCGGGAATGTCGAATCTAGTAATGATATTCGAGTTAAGGAAAGATATTACCTGATTAGTGTTTACCACTTTTAGCAGTGCAACCTCGGACCATCTGGTGAAATAATCCGTTGCTGTAATGATGTATTTATGCTTCTGTGAAAAAGTGGGGTTAATTGGACCTATGATGTTGAGACCCCACTATTGAAAAGGTGAATCTACCGAAATAGGTTGCAAAGGGAATGGTGCCTTTTTTTCTCGTCCAACAACCTTTTGGCAGATTGTACATTTACGACATAATTCATAGGAATATTTGAATAATGTGGGCCAATAGTACCCAAATCTTAATACTTTGTGAGTAGTGGTGTCTCCATCGAAGTTCCCACTAGCCTCACCAACATGAAGTTCATATAATACTTTCTCTGCTTCATCTTTTTCCAAACAATGCATGAGAACACTATCAAATTTCTTTGGAAATAATACGTCGTTTATCAACTGGAAAGGTGCAGATTTTAGTCTTAATTATCTTCTCTTTTTGGATCAAGACGACGAGGAGAAGAACCGTGTGTTAAATAAAACTTAATGTCATCAAACCAAGAATTAACAACAACTTGTGTACAACTGATTTGTTTTCTGTCATGCTGATTTATAGTTAAGGAATTAATTTGACGTTCCTGTTATTTAACTAAATCAACAACTAGTTTACATAGGCCTTGACCTCTAAAAATTTGTGCAGGAGTTATTTCGAGGTCACACTCTTGTAATGAGGTCATCTAGTTTTCCCATTTTTCACCCAATTCCTTTTGTACTAATAAGTTTCTGACAACATGATAAGGAACAATGACTTTAGTTCTGGATTTTAGCAAATATGATCAAAAGTGTTTCACTGCTTTAAAAACAACATAAGCTTGTTGATATACAACTGGGTGATTAAGCTCTGCTCCTTTAAAATCCGAGCTCATGAAAGAAATAGGTATTTCATTACTTTCAATATTCTTTTGGGTTAACACAACAACGCAAGATTGGTCGGAGGTGAAAGTGTAAAGAGTGAAATCTTGTGAGAAATCAAGACTCATCAAGGAAGGGGCTTACACTATGGATTTTTTGATGGAATCAAAGGCTTGATTTTCCTGTGGTCCCCAATGATATTGAACATCCATTTTAATTAAATTCTGCAATGGCCTTACCATTTTTGAGAAACTTGTGACAAACCTTCTGATGAAGTTAATCTTGCCTAGAAAAGACTACATGACTTTCTTGGAAGAGGAAGGGGAGAGTTTATCAATATCTCAAGTTCTTTCAGGATCGATAATCATTCCATCTTTGGACACTATGAGCCCGTGTAATTTTCCTTGCTCAACTGCAAAGACTGATTTCTTGGGGCTGAGAGATATGCCATACTTGCGGCATCGTTCTAGGACAACCTTGAGGTGAGACACATAATCTTTCTTGTTTTTAGAAAAAAATGGTTGTATCATCAAGATAGACCACTACTGACTGGTTTATGAGGCCATGGAAAGCAATGTCCATTTCTCTCTGAAAAGTGGCCCCGATATTTATGAGTCAAGAAGGGATCTTCCTATAGGCACAAGTGCCCCAGGGAGTATGAAAAGTGGTTTTTAATTAGGCTGGTGGAGACACGAGGATCTGGTTGTATCCAGAAAACCCATCTAACAGTGATAGTCTTTCGGAACTAGATACCTACTGAAGAATTTGTTCCATTAGAGGAACGGGATAATTGTCTTTGTCAGACACTCGGTTCAGGTTATGAAAATCGACACAGAGTCGAATTTCACCGCTTTTTTCCCTTACAGGGACTAGATTAGACACCCATTGTGTGTGCCTTACAGGAAAGATTATCTTTGCATTTAGTAATTTGTTCAGTTCTTTCTTGATAGTGGGTTCCAATTTGGGGTGCATCTTTCTTAGTTTTTGCTGAAAAGGCTGAGTTTGTGGTTTCATGGGGATGATGTGTTGTATTATATTAGGATCAAATATTTTTAAATAATGATATGTCCAGGCTAAAACGTATTTAAATTCTTTAAACAATTTGATAAAAGCAGATCATTTTTGCTCGGAGAACCTCGTTCCCAAATTGATATTTTGAGGATTATCCTTAGTTCCTAAATTTACTGTCTCATAAGTCAAGGAAGAACTATTCGTTTTACAATTGACTGACCCTCTAAATTTATCATGTAAATCATAAAAATTTTCTAGTCTTACAATGGATCTGGGAATAGAGTTTACCAAATCATATGTCGATTTAGGAGATCTAGGATCTGATATTACCGTGAAGTTGCAGAGGTTTTCATCGTGAGTGCCTTCATTGATGATTGCACATTGGAAAGTGTCCTCCATATGCAAGAAGTTGATGATTTGCTGATCGTCGTCGAAGACTCTCTAATTGGTAATGTTGTATGGGATCGATGGTCTGAACAATAATTCAATCGAAAATGCATTCAGAGAGAGACATTCTGTGGGAAAAAGTTTAGAAGCGACAATAGCCAATACGTCATCCTCAAAATTACTTAATCTAGGAATGGAATTGATGTTAAATGCTAAAATTTTCTGTATCAAACTCCATACCTTGGTTTGGTAACTTCTCAGATGTGGTGACAAATAGTGTATGGAGTTTCTTACTTGTCTGACCACTATCTCCGAATCATCGAACACTATTGAATTTTTTACATCCATATCCAAATCTTTCTTAATCCCTTGTAGAAGTGTTTCATATTCAACAGTGTTATTAGTGCATTTGAACTCTAATCAACAGACGATGGAAGTTTTATTACCTGCCGGGTCGATGAGTACACATCCTGCACCAGCTCATTCTTTGGATTTGGATCCATCGAAGTAAAGTGACCATATCTGAGCTTCGTTGGCGGTGTTTGGCACATTTGGCAGAGCTTCTAACTGAGTACAGGTCATGAGCTCTAATTGTTGCACCGGATCGGTGATGGGGGAAATTTCAGTCATGAAGTTACCGAAGAAAGTGTTCATTCCTTGCATTTTGAATGAATTAGTGGATGTAGTAAAAGGTTCATTTAGATCATTCAGATCTGTCATAGTATGCTTCAGATAGCGTTCACGATTTAAACTAATTTTATTTGGCTGCCCATTTTCTAGTAACCACAAATGAGACCAATCTGTGGCAAAGTACCCATGCAACTACTCAGACCAATCTCTGCTCAAGAACAAACTATAGAATTCAGGGATGTCAACAACGATGATGTCAATAATTTGATGAACCTTAGGATTAGAAGATAACCTAATCAGAACATTCTTCAGGTCACCGATTACCTTAACGTTCGTTCGATCAAGCTGAATGATTTTAATACTAGAAGGCTGAACTTCTGCGTTAATTTTTTGGAAAATATATAAAGGCATCACATTCGATGATGCGCCAGATTCCACCATGCAATTATGTACATTTCTATTAAAAATTTCAAAATTTAATAAGAAAGGTGGGACATTCTTACGAGTATTAGCAACATAATTCTGTTGATTTTTAGTCGTTGTCCTTTAAACAATTTTATCTACATTTGATATAGTTTTTTCAGTCAGATCCCTTTTATCTAGGGGTTCAGATGTCGTTTTAGTAAGGATCTTTTGGGATATTTTAAAACTGACTTCTACAGTTTTCTTGTTGTTAAGATCATCGTTCTTACTATTTTCTGCGATGTTCTGAAGCATTTTCTGCAGAATAAGAGGAAATTTCAAAAGTTCAAAAACAGAGATATTAGCCCTTAGTTTTTTCAGGTCTTCAATCAAGTCATATTCTAAAACTGGAGCTGCTAAACTTTGTTTTATTTCAGCCTGTTTTGATTGTTTTGAAGGCACATTATTACTCATTTCGGAAGATGGTTTTCTCTGTGCTTTGCTTCTGGTGTTGTAAGGATGGTCATTTTCAAAGTTTGCTTGAAAGATACTGTCAGAAAAATGTCTGAAGATATTGGGAGATGACTCCTCTTCTTCAACTACTTCTTCCTCAACTACGTCTTCAGAACTTTCAGGAGGGACATAGTTATCATTTTCTTCAAGGATAGTTTGCAGAGCGTATTGTAAATTTTCAAAATTAATACCCTCGGGGCCTGGATTTGGCCGGTTGAGGGGAAAAGGGTTTCTAAAAGGAGGTTTATAGCTTCTTTTGCTTGAGGATTCCTCTTCAGCCAATATCTTCAAGTCTACGACTTGATTCGATAATCTTTGGACAACCTTTTGCAAACTTTCTAAATCCAAAGTTTCTGGTTGGCTTTTGGTTTGGGGAGGCCTTGCAAGGATTTCGATTTTCTTTTTAGAGGATGAAGTTGTTTCAACTTTACTATTGAGATTTTCTTTAAAACTTAATATGTCCTTTTCGATTTGGCTTGCCTCCTCGAAGGCTTCCAATAATAAAGACTTTTTAGACCTTTTAACCCAAATTGCTATATTATTATGCAGGGCTTTGGTGTAATATGCGACAATTAGAATTTCCGCAGGCATTGAATCTGCGAGAGTTTGATTCTTTAATGTGAGGAATATTTGGTTAAAATATTTTACTTTCTCCTTAGGGTTCATTTTTAGGCTGGAGAGTTCCATTACCAAGACTTCAGGGGTTTTATCGTCTCCAATTTTTTCTAAGAAACATGTCTCGAATTTGTCCCAAGAGACAATGGTTTGGGGCTGCTGGGCGAAATACCATGTAGAGGAATTTCCCTCAAATGTATAAGGAAAGAGTATAGATGCTACATATTCATTCTCTACACTTCAGAGTCTAATGGACAACATGAATTTCTTTATGTGATCTTTGGTAGATTGCTTAGAATCTAGATCAAATTTAGGTAACCATTTTTCTGGGTGTTTTGGCAATGGGTGTTGTGGTCCAGGAATATCCACGTCATCTTGATCAAGCCATGGTATAGTGAGGTTGTTTTGGTTTTCCATGGGTGTAGGTGGTGTCGAAGGCTGAGATGGTTCAGACGAAGAACTGCCTTCATCGAAAGATTCTCCTCCTAAGGAGGATGGAGATGAATGAGGTGGGGAAGGTGGGATACTAGATCCTCCAACTCCAAGAGTGGGGGTATGGTCAGAATCCATGGTATTATCTCCTAAGGGATCTAAACATAGACCAGTGCCTTCGAGTTTCTCTCGGATATCCGAGAAATCTAAAGGTTGATTAAGAGGCCTACCAGGTTGTCTAATACGGGCCAAAGCACCGTGTGTCCTTAAGAGGGACTGGCGAACAATTTCTTGTACGTCGCCCCCTTGAGGGTTTGGTGTTACTGGTTCAACAAGAATATCAGGATTTTCATTCGAGGTAGTTGTTGTTTTAGAAGTAACGTTGTTGTCAGAATGAATCCGAGTTACTATAGGGGAGCAGGTGTGTGGGGGTGGAGTTTTGCGACTTCCACATGCCATCAATTGTATTCAGGCCCTCGTTCTAGTGCCATTTGTTGACGGGCATAAGTGACACACCGTCAATTGGAAGGTCAAATATGGACTGAGATTGTCTAAATAACCCAAGCCGTTTGGAATGAAATGACCCAATGGGTTTAATCGATCAGTAAGAATACCCTTGGTTGAGTAATCACTCTCATATGTACTTTACCCAGGTTGCGACAAAGTTTCTCTTGAATATTGACACATATAATGTCACATAGATCCACTTTGTATTGGTTCATGGATATGTCTTATCGTCTCGTAGATCCACTGTGTATTTTTCATGTCTATGATTAGTTCATGTCATGGGAGTATAGATCCACATTGTATCTTTGGTGGCTATACCTTTTTGTTAATACAATTATGGATCTGCAGTGTATCTTATGGTGCCCATACCTTGCAAGTCTTTATCATCCAAGCATAGGTATGTCTGCCTTGGGTTTGAAACATATAATAATATTTGTTTGATGGTTGTGTGCATCTTCTACCAGGTTCTCCGAGTCCATAGCCTTGCTTGAAAATGTCTACAAAGTACTTTAGTAATTAGTTTTCATCTTCTAACTTCATACTTTGGGGGAAATCTGTTACACATCAAAATTAATCACTTCAATGATGACCTATTTTCGTCATTACAAGTGTCGCAAGTGTCTCATTTTGGCCACAAGTGTCGCAAACATCATACTGTCATATTGCCTATGTCATGTCTCGAACGACATCACAAGGAACACTTGAAGACACCCTCAGAGACTAGTTAAAGAAGGAGAAGTCATTTGACAAAGAGTACAAATCCTTTGCCTTGAGAAAGACCACTTAAAAATTAATTTTGAAGGGCAGTGATGCCCTACCTACTAGCAGGGAGATGTAGTGCTCTTTTCCCTCCTTTTGGGGAGCGTTGTAGTGCTCTGTGCACCATTCTGGGGGAGTGTTATGCTGTTGAGAAAATTAGGGGAAGATCCCCCTTATCTTTGAAGTTAGTTTGATTCGAATCTGAGGTCAAGGAAAGATCTTAGGGAGGATCCAAAACTGATGGAGAAAGATCCTCAACCTATCCCAATAATCTCTAAGGTGGTTAGGCCTCTCCAAGTCTATATAAGGAGGCCTCCTCATGGTAAAAGGGAGAGACATTGAAGGCATCAAACTTATGATCTCATAAGGGATAATAATCAGTGAAAGTATAGTCATTCTGATTCTGGATTATTTGAGCAAGGGGTTGGACAAGGAGAGCTTGGTGATGCTGTTGCATCTGCATCTACAGTTGTAAGCACTTTGCTTTGTTCTCATTAATACATGTGCTTAACATGTTTCCTTCTAGATTGTGTATATCTACATGAACTTGTCTTTGATGGATAGATCTAGTTTCAAACTAATCTTGGTAGAATAGGAAGTATGTTTTGTCTTTGATTGGATTGCAGGACTTGTTGAAGAGCTTAGGGATCAAAGCTCAACTTGGATTGGGAAAGGACAAACATTGTAAAAAGGTATTCACATCTTCTTCCTTTTCTCTATAGATGAGATTAGCTAGGTTTAAAGGGATGTCAGTGATCAAAGTTAGCAACTTTCTGTCTTGGTCTTAGGAGTCTAGGGTCCAAGAGGGGATTCACCTATCCGTAGGGGTATTTTCCTGTAACAGCTATACCATGCCTTGCCTTGCCTTCACTTACCATGCCATGCCATGTCATGCTTTTCCATGCCATGCCATTCCTTTTCTTTCCATGCCATGCCTTGTCTTTCCATGCCATTACATGCCTTGCCATGTGTTTCCTTATCTTTCTTTGCCATGCCATGCCTTGCCTTGCCTTTCCATTCCATGCCATGCCTTGCCTTTCCATGTCATGCCTTGTCATTCCTTTCCTTTCCATGTCATTTCTTGCATTTCTTTACCTTGCCATTCCTTTCCTTGCCTTTCGATGCCATGCCATGCCATGCCATGCAATGACATGCCTTTCCATGCCATGCAATGCCATGCCTTTCCATGCCATGCCATGACATGCCTTGGCTTTCCATGTCATGCCTTTCCATGCCATGCCTTGCCTTGCCTTGTCATGCCATGCCATGCCTTGCATTTCCTTGCCTTTCCATACTATGCAATGCCTTTCAATATCATACCTTGCCTTGCCATGCCATGCCTTTTCATACTATATATTTCTCTATTGTGCAATGTCATGCCATGCCTTGCCTTGCCATGCCCTGCCTTGCCTTCACATGACATGCCCTGCCTTTCCTTCATTTTACATACTATACCCTACCATGCCATGACTTGCCTTGATATGCCCATGCCATAACTTGCCTTTCCATGCCATACATTGCCTTCACTTTCCCTCTTGTTTATAAATTGCACTATGCCTCATTAAGCAAAACCCTAGTCTCGAAGATCCTCCAACAAACACTTTTTTGGGCAACAAAATGATAGTAGAGGGGCCCCACTAGCTAAAACCTGGTGCCCCAAATCCAATGCAACCAACGGTTCTTCCATCTAAGTCCTAGTTTGAGTTTTGTTGCGATTTGCAACTTGCCTCCTCAATCCATTTACGGACATGTTAGCAATTTGGTCTGGTGGCATAAAATCCAAACTGAGTAGAATAATAGAGTTCCATAAGTTCTCACACATATGTTTTTCCAAGGACCACATCAACACTCTACCCACAATCGCCTGACACAATGTTCTTGAAAATCGACCTCTTGTTCATAAATTGCACTATGCCTCCTTAAGAAAAACCTTAGTCTTGAAGATCCTCCAACAAATTATTTTTTGGGAAAAAAAATGATAGCAGATCCCACCAGTTGAAACCCGGTGCCCCGAATCTAATGAAATTGATGGTTAGTCCATCCAATTTCCTGTTTGAGTTTTATCGTGAGTTGCAACTTTCCACCTCAATCCATTCATGGACATGTTGGAAATTTGGTATGGGGGCATAAAATCCAAACCAAGTAGCATAATTGAGTTTCATAAGATTCTGCACGTCTATTTGGACAAGGCCCATGTGACTGCGCTAACCACAATTTCCCGACATAGTGTTCTTGAAAATTGACCTCTTGTTCTGAAATTGCATTATGCCTCATTGAGAAAAACCCTAGTCCTGGAGATCCTCCAACAAATTCTTTGCAAGACAATGAAATTATAGTAGAGGGACCCTTCTAGCTAAAACCTAGTGCCCTAGATCCAATGCAACCAATGCTTCATCCATTTGAGTCCTTGTTTTAGTTTTATCGTGAGTTGCAACTTGACTACTCAAGCCATTTAAGGACATGTTGGCAATTTGGTCCAGGGGCATAAAATCCAAACCAAGTAGCATAACAGATCTCAATAAGCTCGTGCATGTCTATTTGGCCAAGGCCCACATGAGAACGGTACCCATAATCGCCCGACACGATGTTCTTGAAAATCGACTTCTTGTTTAGAATATGCACTATGCCTCATTGAGAAAAACCCTAGTCCTGAAGATCCTCGAACAAACTCTTTTCTGGGAAACATAATGACAATAGAGGGCCCCCACTAGTTGAAACCTGTGACCTGGATTCAATGCAACTGAAATTTCATTCATTCGAGTCCCTTTTTGAGTTTTATCATGAGTTGCAACTCACCTCCTCAAGACATTTAGGTACATGTTGGCAATTTGGCCCCGAGGCATAAAATCCAAACTGAGCAGGATAACGGAGTTTTGTAAGCTCCCATATGTTTTTCTTTCCAAGGTCCACACAAACACGCTACCCAAAATCACCCGACATAGTGTTATTGAAAGTCGACCTCTTGTTTAGAAATTCCACTGTACCTCATTGAGCAAAACGCTAGTCCCAAAGATCCTCCAACAAATTCTTTTATGG
The DNA here is from genome assembly GCA_010110895.2 of Picea sitchensis. Lineage (NCBI taxonomy): Eukaryota > Viridiplantae > Streptophyta > Pinopsida > Pinales > Pinaceae > Picea > Picea sitchensis. The sequence goes on from SNQJ01S0058680.1 coordinate 55,518, forward strand.
GAAACAGAATGATAGCAGAGGGGCCCCACTAGCTAGAAACATGTGCCTCCAATTTAATACAACTAACAATTCAACCATCTGAGTCCCCATTTTAGTTTTATCATGAGTTGTGGCTCACCTCCTCAAGCCATTTAGGGACATGTTGGAAATTTGGTCCAGGGGAATAAAATCCAAACCAAGCAACATAATGAAATTCTGTAAGCTCCTTCATGTCTATTTGGCCAAGGCCCACATGAAAACTGTACCCACAATCACTTGACACAATGTTCTTGAAAATCAACCTCTTGTTCAGAATTTTCACGATGCCTCATTGAGAAAAACCCTAGTCATGAAGATCCTCCAACAAACACTTTTCTAGGAAACAAAATGACAACGGATGGGCCCCACTAGTTGAAACCCAGTGCCTCAAATCCAATGTAACCAACAATTCATCCATCTAAGTCCTTGTTTTAGTTTATCACGAGTTGCAACTCACCTCCTCAAACCATTCATGGACATGTTGGAAATAGGCCTAGACCTAAACCATGACCATGACATAGACCTAGACCTAGACCTAGACCTAAACCAAGAGATAGACCTAGAACTTGAACAAGATCTAGACGTATGCCAATACCATGACCTATACCATGACATAGACCATGAACTAGACCATGGAAAGACAAGGCATGACAAGGCAAGGCATGGCAAGGCAATGCCTAGGTATAGGTCTAAGTCTAGGTATGACAATGCAAGGAAAATAAATGCAAGGGAAGACAAGGAAAGGCAAGGCGAGCCAAGGAAAGACATGACAAGTCTAAGAAAAGTTAGACATGGCAAGGGAAGGAAAGGTCTAGGTCTAGGTCTAGGTCTAGGCCTAGGCCTACATGCTATATCTTGTTATAAAATTTACTAAGTCTAGGCTTACATGCTATATCTTGTTATAAAAGTTATTGAGTTAAAATATTAGTTTTTATTTCTTTGATTTTAAATAAGTCCTTTAAGTTATGTTGTTTTTCATGCAATACAAAAGAAATTATGGATCAATAGTATGATGAGACTACACCATAAGGATGTAACATAAACCTATTTAGTGGAATCCCTTTCTATGTAAATCCTTTAAATTATGATAATCCATGTTTCACAACTATGAATATACCTAAGATATATGTTTTATCACCAAAAAATTTCTCATAGAAATACAAACAATGGATGAAGAAACAACCAACACAAATACAACATAGTCCCAACATTTACAGAATCAACTCTAGCAAGATGACCAAAACTATGCAAAAAACCCATAAAGTTGTGCACACTTCCAACAAATCCAACACACACACATCTACATGGGACAAAATATATCTAAATGCACATAGTGCATGGTCCACATGACTGTCCATGAAGAAACCCATGCATATGTGGAAACAATGCATTTATGAATTTGGTTGGGCCTCAACCACTTCCAGGGTGATGTAATTCAAGACAAGACCCCAAGATCGACCCAAAATATCGCCTTGGGATGAATGAAAAGATGGGATGTACCTCAAAGGGTCCTCTAATTCACACTTGGAGCAAGTTATCAAATACCTTGCTATGATTCTATAAATAGAGGGCCATTGTATGAAAAAATGGAATAAGTTCATTGTAATGTTATGTTGTTCAAATAATCTTGGAGTAAACATTTGTTCTCTCAAGAATAGCTTGGGAAAGTATAGCATAAGTAAAGTTTTTCACCTATTTGAAGGATTTGCCATTGATTTCTTCATCATTTTCAATTTAGAATAGGAGAGTAGAAGCTCTACTTTGAGGGATTCAAGAACCCTCCCTTAGGAGGAATAGGGGATTCATAAATCCCACATTTCTCCTCTTGGTGATCTCAATTTCAAAAGACCATTCTCTATTGGGTAACCACACTTTGTGTTCAATGTCATGAATCCTTTGTCGCTAATTGTTTAGTTTATTTTTCTTTGTTGATCATTCTATTTTTTTTGGGTATATGCTTCTTTACTTGTAGCTTCACTAACCTACTAACCATTGTTATGTCTTGTTTATCTAGTCCAACTAAGCAATCAAGGGTCCTCTTTTTTCTCACCCAAGTGAAAAAAGAAACCCAACAATTTTGGCGACCATACTGGGGATTGGGGATCAAATTCCTCACCCTTTGGACTCTTAGAACTTCTATTCTCACTTTCTAGTGATTGCAGGGTCCAAAATTAGTGCTACCTACCCTTCAAACACTGCAATTTAGCCCTCCATTGAAGGATTCCATTTCAAATTTTTGTCCTACCATTTTCTTGCAAGCACGTGGGTTTGAACAAAATAGTCACGCGGTCCGCGCAGAACTGCACATATACCTCTCTATCATTTCACGCATTCTATGCACTTTGTGCACCTGTTTTCACATAAAGCAGTGCATAAGCTCTTTTTCACCACATTGTAAGGGATTTTTAGGCTGAAGTTTTTTCTAGTAGCTTAGATTTCTTTTATGCACTTTGTAAAAGCCATAATAAGAAAGCTTGAGATTCATTTTTGCATATATAACTTAGTCACACATAGACTTCTAGGGGGATTATAAAGAACCATAATATCTTTTGATTTCCTTGGTTGCCACATGGATGGCTTAAAGTTTATCATTTGAATTTCATTAAAATCTTCCCTTTTACAAACATCACATTAATTTGGGACTAGAAGGCTATTTGGACAATCTTGGAGTATGCTCTTTCCTCGCACTGGAGTGTAACCTCAGAACTCAGAAAAACAGATTGCTTGAAGAAACCTTCATCTCCCTTTAAAATCAACCATCTTTAGGAGAGGCCAATACTTCTTATCTTATTTTTGAAACACAATCTCAAATATTTGTAAGGGCCCACACATGCCCACATGTGCACAATATTAGGATAGTTTAAAAGTTTCAGAGTAAATCACTTACGAAGTTTAAAGAATTGTAAGGGCCCACACATGCCCACATGTTCATAATCTAGGAATAATTTCAAATATTTCTTAGAGTAAAAAACATTCTAGGGATATTAAAGCTCAAGAGTAAGGACTGACATGTCCACCATGCTAGTTACCTAGGGATTTGCCAATTTTTGCAAGGATTCTTTGTGAAACCTAGTAAGTTAGAAGTAAACAACAACTATAAAGGACCAAGCGATGTCCACATGCCAAAAGATTTCTCACATAACTTATTAAAATTCATCACCCACTATCACTTCTTGCACACATCACATATTCGAAAGATTGTTTCCTAGATACTTGAAACCGTAGTATTCTCTTCTCCCCGCACCCATAAGCGATCTGGGAGGATCAAAAGGGATTCATTTGTTTAGTGAAAATATTTTTGCACACACCATTTTTAAATCAACGAGGTTGTCCCATGACTCCAACCTCACAAACCACTTTCACATCCTAAAAGAAGCCATAATCAACCCACTTCTAACCTCTAAAAGAGGAACACAAGTGAATTTGGTAGTCTAAGTTACGATTTTAGGGATATGCATCCAAATAAATCCCCATCATCATTGTTCATTGAAACTTAAAAAATTGCGAAATAGGGTACCAAAATCCTCCAAATCAAGCATTCCTACACGATAAGGTAGGGAGACACCCATGAAGGGTCAAAGGTAGAGGTCCAGGTGCCTCCTTGGGTCACCCAACCCTTGGAAAGCATCCAACCTGTGACAGAGTTTTTAGGCCAAAAATCTAAATGCCGTGCTTGATCGAGGTGACTTAGTGGAAAAATTATAGGTCTTATCTACCCAAAGTGGTGGTTGTGGGCTGAAATTGCACCTCAATCAAATTTTAAATGGATTTTGGGAAATATCACCGGTACTTTCGGGATATGCCCCCTTCACCCCTCATTATAACTAATTGTTCATTCCTTCACTAACATCTCCTCAAGTGGGTTCCAACCCCACTGTCGAGTGATTTTTTGGAGGCCCAATGCTATTTGAGAGGAAGGACGTTATGTCAAATAGGACATGTGCATTATTTTTTATATTCCCCCACACAAAGTCAGAAAACAACCAAACTACCATTTACATTGTTTTTATATGTGTGATTGTCACGATTTAATTACATGCAATTTGTGAATACATTGTTACGATAATTTATAAATCACTTGTTCCATAATTTATTCTCACAACCATCAACACGCATCCACATATAGTACATAATCATAGGGGAACCACAACATCCCCGCCATTCTATGCACTTGAGAACCCCCCCCCAATTTTGGGAGGGGTGCCCAACTTGGCTGATACATAAACACAACCATCACATACACCAATGAGTGCTATAGTTATAGGATCAACATTTCTTGGATCTACCTTTCTTGGAACCACTATCCATAACACTTCACCTACTAGTCCTCCACCACAAGGAGATGGAGTGCAACCTTCATCGCAAGGTACAAACTCCCAACCATCCTCAAAAGGAACATTTTCTCAACCACATCATACCATGGCTAGTACTCCCCTGTCCATGCCATAATTGGCATCTCTCAATATCCCAGACTTGAACAAATTGATGAATGATCCCTTATTACATGACCCCACTTGGTCGAATATTCCCATCAAGTTGCCTTCCGATATTCCCAAATTCAAAGGAAAACCCAAAGAAGAAACATCTAATCACATCATGTATTTTCACTTGTGGTGTTCTTTTGATAGCATTATGGAATATTCCATTCTCTTACAACTGTTCCAAATAATGCTCATCGGTCCCTCTGCCAAATGGTATGTAGATGAAAACATCGGGTCCCACTCAACCTTTGAGTCATTGGAAAAGGCATTTTTATCCTTCTTCCAACTCCTAGTGAGCCATCACACTCGCTTGGAAATTCTATCTGACTTCAAACAAACTTCAACCATCCATATCACTGATCATATTCATGAATGACGAAGATGAAGAAGTATTTTCAAAGTAGATAACACCTTGCAACAACTACTAGACTGGTTCCTCAAATCACTAGTCCCTCTCCTCACCAAAGATGTCGCCACTACTTTCCCTCAAACTAAAGATGAGGCTATCACTAAGGCCCAAAAATTTGACTTAATTTACTCTCAATCAAGGTATATTTATAGGGTGTTACCTAACGGTCCTTGCCCGCTACCATTTGGTTAAGACAAACCCGAAACATCACATGCTATAGATGGGTTGATTGGGTCCATGGCCCATACACACCCACATGCTCAACCAATACCCATGTTTGGGGCCAATCCATACCAATCACCATATGGGGGAAATCCGTACTACCCTCCCCCACCACATCAACCACCATTCATGGCACCTCATCCTCCCATCATGGGACCCCCAGTACCTGCAACCCCTACTAACATAGTGCACGTACACCATCTAGGCTCTTTTCCATCCACAACATATACTCCCAACCCTATGAGAGGCACCTCAACTTCATACAACCAATATTTACCTCCCCAAGGTAACCCCTACTACCCATTCCCTAGTCCTCCTCAACCGTTGCCCCATCACATGGACAACAATAGGTAGGGTTAAATTTTATCCAAACCTCTCCTATTCAACAAGTTCAATCTTTTGAAAAATTTAATAGAACCAATCCCCCTCATAAAACCAACAACAACTAGAGAAAGGGAAAGAATAGAAACTAAGGACAAGGGGGAAACCCGCAATATCCCAATCCCCCGGCATGGGGTAACAAAAATCAGGCTAACCAAAACCCCCAAGGGGGAAATAACAATGGACAACCATGCCGAGGAAATAATAATACCCCCCGAACCAATTTACCATGTGCATTATGTGGTGAATATGGCCATTACACCCATCATTTCCCTCAAATAGTTGATTACAAATGAATTAAGGAAGCTATGAATCCTCCACAACCTCCCCCACCCCAACGTCCACCATAGGTACCTCCCAACTACATGCCACCACAAATACCAGTGGTCTTACAAAATCCAATCCCTCACTAAGGTGTCATCAACACACAATCAAAAACTTCTCCTTTCCCACAACATACATGATAATTTCCTCAACTTGGCCAACCACAAACCAGTAACACAACATACCACAATATCCTCCTCACCATAGAATAGGAAATCCTCTTACAAAATTCCAACCACCAATATGATATACTTTCTGAATCCTCTCCCACCACCTTTGAGTCCCCCCAATTACCGTCTTGACAACCTCTAATGATTCCTTGTCCTAATGTTGAAGCCACCACCCAAATTCCTTGCACACCATTGTGCAGGAACATGCATAATCCACATGCCCGAGATAACCACAACTACAAACTTGTTGACAACCTCACACAATCACCCACTTCCATGTCAATACTTGAGGTTCTCCAAACTTTCCCTTCCCAAATAAAATCTTTTCTTTCATAGTTGGGGTTAACAGACCTTGCTGACACCCGTCTAATCACTTTTGACTTAAACAAGGCAGACCCACACCTTCCATCACTAGTTTCCTTCCAAATTCCTGTCAAGATCAAGAAAATCATCGTCCATCATTGTATCATTTATGAGGGGGAATCTACTTGCATCATGTCCAAACAGATATGGTAGCAACTGGGATCAATTAAGTTAGTTCCCTCGAAAATCACCCTGAGAGATTATGATGGTCGACCCTCCCAACCAAAGGGCCTCTACCAAAATGTATCCATAGAATTGGGGGGGAAAATAATCCTTATTGACATTGAGTTTATAGATTCCCAATTGGATTACAATATCCTTTTCGGATGAAGCTACATGTATGCCATGCAAGCAGTAGCATCTTCTGTGTTTCGCACCATGCTCTTCCCCCACAACGAGAATATCGTCATTATTGACTAACTGATCCATTATGAACCTAATTTGTCGGGACACATCGATAAAATCCTTCCACTTATTCGTTCTAGTTCCAAACTTTTACCAATGGTAGACGTTAGACCAGGGTTCTTTCATGACCCATCGCTAATCGGTTCATACCAAAGATACACCCCTCCCATCCCACGCTCATACCAAGTTTGTGTTGTTACCTCAAATGGAAGAGACATTCCTGATTACCCTCCCCTAGAGGAATCATTGAGCCACACCTCCACCCCTTCTTCTACATCACAAGCACTTCTTGAGGAACCCCCCTTGCAACCTTTCCAAGGGGAATTACCCAAAAACCCACCAACAATGGGTCAACTATGTATCTGGAAAACGGTCCCATAAGCCATTATCCAAATACCCTTATTTTATCGCCCCCCATGGAGTAACAACACATCGGGTTGTTGCTAACCTCACCTTACCAAATATGGTGATGGCTATCCCTGTACGGTATCTCGAACCACTAGCTATGGTACCATGCTTATGTCTCCCACCTCATCTTGCGGTTTCAGGTATGCAACTAGTGGCTCAACCACCCACTCACCCAACTAGTCACACAATTGGGGGAAATACTACCACCATGGGAATCCCAAATACTCTCAAGGAGGGAAACACCACCAACCAACGTGACACTAGGAAGAATAAAGAACCCACACTCCCTTCTCCACCACGTATCCAACCCCCATGCACACTTTTCACTTCCATTGGACACCCCACCAATCTCTGCCTCGCGTTGCCCGAATTATGAAATCTTATTCCAAAACCCATAACTGCACCATTATTACCGACACCTATTTCTGTACCAATAACCATCAACCATAGGTTCCCCTACATGAATCCTTGTCTAAAACTAAGGAAGTAGTCACCCCCCCACCAATGGATCCCACCATACCAGGACTAGAATATTTATATCTAACCCCATTGGCCATTTCCATTTCACCACAATGTGAATAATTCCTTCCAAACCCCCCAAATTCCCCCGTAAATCCCATTTACGAGATTCTCCCTCCCCTAATCCCCATACACCTGATTTGTGCATGAATATCTAGTTCACTATGTCTAGTGAAGCACCTCAACCTCCCCTCATAGGTCCATCCACCTTGGATAAAAATGATGATATCCAACCATCATCTCATCTTCCTTCCATAGACGATCCTTCCATTATTCCCACAAATCTCACTCAATCCATTTCCCCATATGCCTCCTCAACCCAACCTACTGTAGAATCATTATACTCCATTTTTCAATTAGATTAAGACATTCTGGAAGCTCTATGTGCACCAAACTACCCATGGGATGCCTTTCACCACCCATCCTTCTTCTTATCTCACAATGCCTTTCAACCGGACTCAAATGCTCTAGTCTGTGCTATTGAAGCTAAGGATTTCATTCCCCCTAGCCATGTGGAGTGGTTCAAAAATCCAATACCCACACCTGATGCCTTCGAAGAAGGGAATATGGAAAACCTCTCCCCCACAATCAAAATAGACATCTATGTCAAACCTGATATTGTGGAATAAATCACTCTAGGTGCCACATGCTCTCCTAAAGAAATCACAACATATAAGGCCCTCTTCCAGGAATTCCACGACGTTTTTGCATGGTCCTACAGAAAGATGCCCAAATTAGACTCAACTGTTGTGGATAACCATATCGACACATGGCCCAATATTGTCTCTGTTCAACAAAATCAATGACCACTCCACCCTTCTAAAGCTATGGCTATCAAAGCTAAAATCGATAAGTTGGACCACTGGCTTCATCTACCCGATATCATACACATCATGGGTTCCAATCCTATCCCTGTCAACAAAAAACAAGGTACTATTAGGGTATGCATCAAATTTCGCGACCTCAATCAAGATTGTACCAAGGACAACTTCCCAACACCATTCATTGACCAATTTATCGATGCTTGTGCCAGCCACAAAGTTCTCTCACTCATGGACGAGTTTTCCGACTATAACCAAATTCAAATTCGTTGTGCTGACCAATACAAAACAACATTCACAACCCCCTGCGGCACATTTGTGTATCGCGTAATTCCCTTCAGAGTAAAAAATGTAGGTGCCACATTCCAACCTGCCATGATATATGCATTTCACGAACTCATTCACATTATCCTTGCATACTTGGATGACCTCATCACTCATTCCAAACATCGCTTCCAACACATAGAAGATCTACAGATCATGTTTGAACGTTGTCGATGATACAATATTCGTCTCAACCCTCTGAAATGTGTCTTTTACATCACTACAGGCTACCTATTAGGCTTCATCATATTCCAACAAGGCATCACTATAGACCCCATTAAGGTCTAGGCCATCAATGAGATTCAACCTCCCAAGAACCTGCGCCAATTGCAAAGCCTCCAAGTCAAAGCTAGTTTTTTACGACATTTTGTTCTCAACTATGCTATCTGAGCCCATGGCTTCTTACGCTTACTATGGTGTGATGTCCAGTTTCAATGGGAACAACATGCCTAAGATGAATTTGATTCTCTAAAATAAGCACTCAACAAAGAACCCTTAATTAGTCCCCCAGACTATGATAAGGATTATACCCTGTACCTGTATGCCTCAGAGGTTTCAGTTACAGGAGTGCTTATCCAAGTAGTAAATGACCAATGCGAGCATGTCATCTACTATATCAACAAAAACCTCTTAGGGAACCCTCTCAAATATAATCATGAGGAGAATATTTCCCTCGTAGTTCAGAAGTTGTGTCACTACATCCTGCTTCACTCTACAATAGTCATGGTCGATTCCAATCCTATGTATTATCTTCTTAGTCACCGCTAAATCAATGGAAAATTCTCCCTCTAATATGATCTGGATTTCACTACTCCCAAAATAAAAAAAAATCCCTCTTATTGGCAGAGCTCATGGTTGACTTACCATCCAACTCATCCAACCCCCCTATCAATGAAAATTTCTTAGATGAAAATTTATTTTTAATTTCATCTAATGACCCATGGTATGGGGATATTCTTGTCTATCTTTGAAATCAAAAGTTCGGCCCTCATATCTCCCACGATGACCACTGTTGAATACATCATTAAGCCTCACGCTACCTCCTTATAGGAGATGTTCTCTATCGTAGGGGCGTTGACACCATTCTCCGACGAGGCCCCACCCTTGAGGAAGAAGACAAAGTCCTCAATTATTGTCAAAATGGTGCATGTGGAGGTCACTTCTTCGGCATGTCCACTGCACAAAAAATAGTTTCGTTCGATTAATTTTGGCCCACCCCATTTCATGACTACATCCACATGGTCAAGTGATGCGAAAGTATTGATTATATGCACACAAATCCCAAGCACCATCTTCTCTCCTCCATCTCATCATAACTGATGGCCCTTTCTATAAATGGGGCATCAATTTCATGACTTGCAACCCCCCATCTAGTAATGGGAACAATCATATCATAGTCATTGTTGATTACTTTATTAAATGGGTAGAATCCATGACCAACTTCAATAATACGGTCGATACGACTGCTCACTTTTTCTTTAACCACATGATTTCCTTCTTTAGAGTTCCCCTCCAGCTGGTGTCTGACCATGAAAAACATTTCGAGAATGAATTCTTCATTGATCTCTCTACCAAAATGGGATTTACTCATGAATTTGTGTCCCCCTACTATCCACAATCCAACAGGAAATTCGAAGTAGTCAATAAGGTCCTTAAAACCATGCTACATCGAATTGTAGATAAGCATAATACCAACTGGCATCACATGCTTTTCTCGACCTTATGGGAATATTTGATAGCAGTCAAAATGACCATTGGTTTCATGTCTTTCCATCTTGTTCATGGGATGGAATCCATCCTTCCCATAAAGTATGAAATACCCACTCTGTGCACCACAATCAAGCTCCTTCTAGATACAAATCCCATTGAGCAATGATTTCTTGCTCTCAAATCTATAGATGAGGATCGATGATCCTCTTTACAAAACAATGAAGCTGTCAAGAAATGGTCCAAGGCCATCTTCAATTGTCAAGTAACCCTTTGGTCCTTTATTGAAGGAGACCTTGTACTGGCCTACGATATCGCACACGACACCCTCGGCCATGGGAAATTTGAATCTCTTTGGAGAGGACCCTATATTGTTCGTCATTACCTCAACAAGGGTGCCTACATTTTGGATCACCTTGAGGGGGGCACACTTAAGGACCCAGTCAATGGGTTATACCTGAATAAATTCTACCCTTATGCGTAGCCATTCTACCTTAGGTTCTTCTTTCATTTCCCTAGTGTTTTTAGTCCTTTTTCACACCACGCCCTATCACAACATGGGCCTAATCATTTGTCTTTTTTTTGGCAGATGAATCCTCCATTTGCTTACCACATCGGGTATGCTGATGGTGCTAGCTGTTGGACTTAGAATATTGCTTTGGAATCTTGGGCCATTTACACCCCGGATCATGTGTTCACTCCATTCGTATATGCCTCAGGCCTGCCACCAATAACCAAGAAGAACATGCCGATGACATTGGTCTCCTCTTAGAGGCCAGTCACCTTCATATTCATCACCTAAGCATCCTATTAGATTCCCATCTCGTCATCCTGTAGTTGAACAATGTGTATCGCATCCATGATCCATGCCTATAAATCACGTACCTACAAATTAAACTTCTATCTTGAAATTTTGAGTCAATCACATTTACTCATATTCCTAGGAGCCTAAATCAAGTTGCAGACCACATGGATAATCAAATCCTAGATTGGCATTTATCACATTAACATACATCATCCAAATTTCAACATTATTCATCATCAATAAAACAAGGAAGAAATCA
>SNQJ01S0058681.1:7736-48786 GCA_010110895.2 Picea sitchensis
CCTCCTAGTCTCCTATATGTACCAAGGAGACATTTTCATTTTGAATCATCTTGTACTTGAACATTTAAGTGGGGTAAAAGGAAGTTGCCCCCTCGAAGAGGCTTATTATCTGAAATTATCTCTTTTCAAGGCGTTGAGTACTTTTCCTGAGGTTTTTATATGCTATATTGATGTTTGGTTCTTAACAAAATAGCTATTAAGTTCACCCATGGACCAAAATTACCAAACAAGCATTTCCAAAAGGTCCAAAACTATACAACCAGTTATAAAATCAGGATGTGTTATGACTATACAGGGAGCACGCACACATGCGCTATCACGAAATGCAGGAAAAGCACACATGCACATGATGCGCGACTGTGGACACTAAAAGCCGCACACACCTAAGAGCGACACATTTATGATGTTGATCAGCCTCCCACCCACTTTTGGTTTAGCTTCCAAGTCGATTTGACATCCAAATCTCAGCTGAATCTGGCTAGGTGGTTGGTTAAAGACCCAAAGGTGCCCTAAATAGCCCCTTGTTCACATTAAAAGTTGGTTGCATAATACCTCAAAGTTGTGCTATAAAAAGAGGCCATGGGTGCATTACATCTTCAAGGAATTCATTTGTAAGGTTATGTTGCTGCTATTCTCTTGGGGAATCCTCTTTTCTCATCAAGAGCATACTAGCACCATTGCATTTGAGCTATTCACATCACCTTTTGAGTGAATTAGCTTGGGATTCTTTCACCATTTCTTTCAAGTTTTCAAGTTGTAAGAAGTGCTCAATCTTGGGGGTCCAAGAGCCCTCCCTTGGAGGAAGAAGGGACCCAAAGTCTCCCTTTCTCCTTGGTGTTTCTTTTTCCTAATAAAATCCTTTCCATTGGTGACATGAGTCTTGTTTGTTTCTTGTTCTTATGCCCTTATGCACTATAGTTTAATTGTTTTTATCATTCCTAGTTTAATTCTTAACTTAGTCTTTTATGCTTTATTATTCTAACCCTTTCCTTTACTGTTGTCTTGCTTAGATAACCCAACTAAGCTTGTAAGCACCTCTGTTTTTCTCATCTAGGTGACAAAAGAGGCGCAACAGATTGGCGACTCCACTGGGGAAAGGTATCAATTTCCTACCCCACTTGGGTTATTTTAGCTCTTATTTTTATTTATTTAACCTACAGGTACCATAACCGGCCCAAGCCAACCTACAAGAAGTCAAATTCAAAGCTGAGTTGAAGGAATTTCATCCAAAAAAAAATTCACGCCTGTGTGACAGCTGTGCATGGGTTTATCGGCCCACAGTCACGCATCGTGTGCACGTGCACCAAAATCATTGTATTACTCAGTGCCTTCTACACACCTGCACACATAAACCTCTTCTAGTTCACGCATTGGCACTCAAAGTGCCGCTGTCTAGTCTAAGACCCACGCACTTGTGCAGAAAAGTACAAATTGTAAGATTTTTATGATCTGTGGAGGGCCCATAGCCTTCTGAAAGTTGATTCCATGCATGTTTCACTACACTTACATTCCCTCTCCATATAAAGGGATTAGTCAAAACACATAGGCACTTAGGGGTAAAATCATAACTTTTTCTCCTTTTTGTCGTTTTTCCACATGGATGGCTCACTTTGACTAAAGTTAAGTTGGAATCACTCTGCATCACATATAAAACTTGCATTGGGACCAGAAATTGGATAACAATCGTTGAGTATGTTCTTATCTCGCGCTTCAAAGAAATCTTGAGAATCAGAAAGAGGTTGTGGGACAATTTCGTCTCCCTTAAATAGACAAAATATTTAGGAGAGGACAACATCCCCCTCGGGACTCCTCTTAGTTTATTTTTCAAACACATCTTAAGATTGTAAGGGCCCATACATGCCCACATGCTACAAAGATAGGATAGTGTTGAAATTTGCTTTCTTAGATTAACTCACTAGGGAAGTTTAAAGGTTTTGTAACAGACCCATACATGCCCACATGTGAACAAACTAGGATAGTTTCAAATCTTTCTTAGATTAAATCATAGTAGGGAGTTAAAGGAATAGTAAAGGACCCACATGTCCACATGTTGGTTTCCTAGGGACTTTAAAATTATGCAAGGTTGTACCAATGACATTTAATTAATTAGGTAATCAAAGACTTGTAAGGAACAAGCGAAGTCCACATGCAACAAGGTGACACCTAATTTATTAAAACTTGGCACACTTTCACTTGTTCACACACAAGATCACCAATCACTCACATAGTTTTATCTAGAAGTTGTGGAGGTCAAAGTAAGTTTCCTCCAACGGGATTCTGAAACACCCCGCCCCTTTTCTTGACAAAACTATCCACTCCCATTTAATTTCAATGAGGTTGGTTCACACCCCCAATCTCTCACACAAACACATCTAAAATTTTCTAAAAAACTCACTATGTTTTCCTCCACAGGAGGTGCCAAAAGAATTTTTTTAGTCTAGGTAGGATCTCGGGGATAGGCATGCAAATAACTCCCCGTTATCCAGTTCTCACATTTTCAAAACAATAGAAGTTGTCAAACAGGGAACTTTAAATCCTCCAAGTCAAGTGTTCCTAACACCATAACGCAGGGAGATACCCGTGAAGGGTTGAAGGCCAAGGTCTGGTTGTTCTGTGCATCCCCCCTTGAGGTGCCCACCTCTTGGACAGGATCCAACCCGTGACCCATTTCTTAGGCCGAAAATCTAAATGCCAAACTTTGACCGAGGTACCTAGTGACCAAATTTTAGGACATCTACCTAGGTGGCAATTGTGGTCTGCAATTGCACCTTGATCAAATTTTGTGTGGCTATTGGGAAATATCACTAGTTCTTCTAGGATATGCCCCCTCTACCCCTCATTATAACTGATTGCTTCATCCTTCACTATTTTCTCTTCCTGTGGCTTCAGACCCCACTATCGAGTGCTATTGTAAGGTCCAGTGCTATTTGAGAAGAAGGATGTTACCTCTTTTAGGACATGAGCATTTGTTTTCTTTTTTCTCCCAGGCGGACAAAATTCACCTATCCACATATATGTTTCTTTATCAAAACACTTTATGTATGATGCCCTTCTGATTACATCTGATTTGGATGTATATTGTGAAGGTTCAAGAAATTGCAGCGAAGGCTCTTGTTTACTTATTTCTCTCACCACCATTCGCACACATTCACTTAGCTAGTCAGACATCATAGGGGACCCACAAAACCCTCATCATTAAAGACGCTTGCTAAATATCCCCCCTATTCTAGGAGGAGTTACTAGTCTTGCCAACTCATTGTGTCCCCCTTCTCACACCCCTGTGAGTGCCAATTTCTTGCGATCATCATTTCTTGGTTCCACCTTATTTCTTGGTTCCACCTTACTTGGGTCCACTTACCAAGGTCAACCATCCACTCGCTCTCCTTTACACAAAAGAAGGAGGCCACCTTCTTCTCAAAGAGGAAGTACAAACCCACCTAGCCCCCTCCAAGGGTCAGGTACTCAGACCACTTACACTATGGCCAGAATTAATCCTCCTCCACCACCCCATATGCCATATTTGGCTTCCCTCAATATTCTGGATCTGACTAAACTCACTAATGATCCTATATTTCACAAACCCACATGGCCTACAATGCCTACCAAACTCCCTTCAAACATCCCTAAGTTTGAAGGAAAAGAAGGAGACGATCCCGCCAACCATATCATGACCTTTCACCTATGGTGTTCTTCAAACAAAATCATGGATGATTTCTTCTGATTGAGGTTATTCCAATGTACTCTCACCGTCCCATCAATGAAATGGTATGTATAAGAAAAATCTAGGTGCCACGTAACTTTTGAATCCTTGGCCAAAGCATTTTTGACCTTCTTTCAACTACCCATTCGTCATGACAATGGACTTGAACTACTCTCAAACTTCAAACAAACTGCCTCCACACATATTGCTGACCACATCCATGAATGGTATTGGTGACGTAGCCTCTGCAAAGCTGATGCTACCCCCCAAAAATGTCTCAATTGGTTCCTCAAATCACTTGTTTCCCTCCTTGCCAAAGATGTGGTTTCCACCTTCCCCCAGTCTGAAGAATAAGCCATTAGCAAGACCCAATAATTCGAACTCATTTATGCCCAGTCCAGATACCTATACACGGTACTCCTGGACACCCCAAGACCCATGCCATTCAGCCAAGACAAACCTGGGATGTCTCACTTATCATATGGATTGATCGGTAACACTACACACCACAACCCACAACCTCAACAACCATCCATGTATGGCATACCCCAATATCCGCTGACATGTGGAGGAATATCTTATTATCCTCCTCCTCCTTATCAACAGTCATACCATGTTGCCCTGCCTCCATCAATGGACCCCCGCCGGCACCCATAATATGCCCACCTGTTCAACCAAGCATTAGTACTCCCTCTACCTCGGCCTATACCCTAAGCACTAGTGAAAGTGCCATGCCTTCCTATGTACCTTATGGATCATTGCCACAACACAATCCATACTTCTCATTTCCTGAACCCCGACAACCCATGGCTCCACCACAAGGACATCCACACGCTAGGGTTAATTTTGTTCAACCCTCTCCCATTCAGCAATATCAAAATTTTGAATAACTGAATATGGAAAATCCATCCCATCAATCAAACAATGCGAGAAATAAAGGAAAAAACCAAAACAATAATAATCTTGGACCAGGAGGAAACCAGAACCAACCCCAGCAGAACCAACCTGTTGGGGGCAACCAAAACACAGGGAACCAAAACCCTCAAGGGGGCAATAATAAACGCAAAGGGAAAAATAACAATAATTTTCAGACCAATTTCCCCTGTGCCTTTTGTGGTGAGTTTGGTCACTATACTCACCATTGACCCCAAATCGCCGACTTTAAACGGATGAAAAGATCTAAAAGTGGACCACGTCCCCCGGCACTGCCTGCCCCCTAGCAGGCCCCACAACAATATGTGCAGCAACCACCCCCAGCCGTGATGCAAAACCCCATCCCACGCCAAGGGGTAATGAACACCCAACAAGACATGCAGCCTACCCTACCACATATAGGACAATATCCCAATCTAGGCAATCCTTTTGATCGTACTATCCTCCTCACTAGTGAGGAAGAAGTTCTTCTACAAACACGCAATCATCAATACAGTGCAACTCCTGATTCGGCTCCCACCACCTTAGACACACCCCCAATTGTAACTGGTCCCCCTTTGATTATTCCTCACCCTAATACTAACCCACCCCTTCATATTCCTCGCATCCCCTTATGCAAGAATGTCCACAACCCTCAGGCTAGGGCGACTCATATTACAATTTGGTCAATGATTTGGCACAATCTCCTGCTGCTATGTCAGTCTTAGAAGTCCTTCAAACTTGTCCTACTCAACAGAAGTCACTACTTTCTGCCCTCAGGGAAGTCGACCCTGCAGATACCTGACTCATTACATTTGATCTCGATAGCAGAGAACCTCGCCTCCCCGCTCTCATCACTTTTCAAATCCCAGTTAAAATCTGGAGGATTACAGTTCACCGTTGCATCATTGATGAGGGCGCATCCACATGCATTATGTAAAAATCTATATGGTAGAAACTCGGTTCCCCCGAACTTATACCATCTTCCATTACCTTGAGAGCCTACGATGGAAGACCCTCATCCCCCGAGGTACTCTTCCAAAATGTCCCCGTCGAGCTCGGGGGAAAAACTATTCTAATTGACATTGAGGTTATCGATGCTCCGCTCGACTACAATATCTTGTTTGTTCGTAGCTACATGTATGCTATGAAGGTCGTTTCCTCTTCTGTGTTCCGAACCATGATGTTTCCCCATAATGGAAAAATCATTACCATCGATCAAGTATCACATTATGAAACCAACCCCTCATCCAACATCGATAACATCCTCCCTTTCATCCACACTAATCCCGACGCCTATCCACTCATCGAGATGGGCCCCAGAATCTTCAAAGACCCATACTTCCTAGGGACATACCATGGAGAACCACTGCTCCTCCATCCCTCAGCCCAAGTATGTGTCGTATCCTCCAACAGAATGACAACTGAATATACTCTCCCTCCCACCGAGGCTTCTTTTATCCCTGACATCCCACTAGTCACATAAATTCTCCCTCAGGAACCCCCTGGAACTAGCTCAGCTTGACCCATTCCTGATCTTCCCCTCCCCCGGGGCCATATCCCAATATGGGAAATAGTCCTCCAAGCCATTACCCAAATCCCTTTCTTTTACCCCCCACCAGTTATACAAGATTTCCAGGTAGCTGCAATGCTTACCCTTCTTAACATGGTATTGGAAATCCCAGTTTGGTATCTTCATCCACCTGAGATGGTCCCTCAACCATCCCTCCATCCCCAAACCGAAGGAGTTCCGATGCATATTCCAATACCTACTCCCAAAGCAACACCCTCACCCCCTCTTGCTAACTCCATCGCTACAGCTGGGGGCAAAGGAAAGAAGAAAGATCCCATCACTCCTCTCCCTCCTCGCATACAACCTCCTTGTGAACTCTACAAGAAAGAAGGACACCCCACTAATCGATGTCCCTCTCTCCCCGAGTTACGTAATCGCATTCAACTCCCTCGAGCACCACCATCGCTCATCGCTTCCTCCAATATTTCCGCTATCTCCCAGAACACAAGTAACAAAGCACTGTGGACCAAATTCAGATGTGCCATTTGTTCAGAATATGGCCATTACACACACCATTGTCCAGCGTTACCTCAATTCCAACAGACGCTAACAGCCGTACGCCATAGTTTTCAGCAAGGACCCACCCCAACTCACATCACCGACATCCATTATGTCACAACCTCAGTCAACGAATGAATGAGATGTCCTTGCTCTTTATGAGAATCACTTGATCATTTCACATATCAATGTCCTATGATCATTGAATACAGGTGTCGCCAAATGGCCCTTATTCAAAATCACACACCCTCTCCTCCAGCAGAACCAATGAATACCCGTACCCCATCACTTGCTATGGTTCATATCTTTTCACCAGAACCTGAGGCACTCCCTACTCCCCCATGGTTCTTAGATGACTTATACAAGGATTTACCCCCAAATCCCCCCAATTCCCCATTCATTTCCCCACAGAAATTTTACGCCCGAATACCATTTTTAACCCTCAGTATCTCGATATTTGGTTTATGTCGAGTGAACCATCACAATCTCCTTTCATCACTCCCCCTGTTTCTTCATCACCAGACGACAATCACACAGTGACAGTCACTGATATTCCTCTTCTAGATCCCTTGTATTCCTAACAATTCCACTGTGACGAGGACATACTCGAGGAATTAATCACCCCTGACTACCCATGGGATGCGCTACACCACCGATCTCTCTTTCTTTCACAGGAAGCCTTCACACCTCTTAACCAACACCCCATATACACAGTCAAAACCAAGGATTTTATCCCATCAGGGCATATCGACTGGTTCAACAACCCTATCCCTGCCCCTGATGCTTTTGAAGAAGGCAATATGGCCAACATTTCCCCCACCATTAAAATCGATATTTCCATAAAAAAGGGAGTCGTCGAGGAAATCACTATTGGCACCACATGCACTCCTGAAGAAATTACTGCTTACAAAGCTCTCTTCTAGAAATACTGGGACATTTTCTCCTGGTCATACATGGAGATTCTCGACCTTGACCCCTCTATCATCGAACATCACATCGACACTTGGCCTGATATCACACCAGTCCACCAAAAATAGTGACCACTACACCCATCCAAATCAGTGGCCATCAAAGCTAAGATTGACAAATTATGTGTTGTAGGGTTCATTTACCCCATCGCCTATATGTCATGTGTCTCCAACCCTGTCCCTGTTAACAAAAAATAGGGCACTATTCATGTCTGTACGGACTTCCGCGACCTCAATCATGCTTGTCCCAAAGACAACTTCCCAACGCCCTTCATCGACCAAATTATCGATGATTGTGCAGGTCACAAGGCTTTGTCCTTCATGGACAGTTTCTTTGCTTGCAACCAAATCCAAATTCACCCCATCAATCAATACAAGACCGCATTCACTACCCCTTGGGGCACCTTTGCGTATCATTTCATGCCATTTGGCCTCAAGAATGTCGATGCCACTTTCCAACGGACCATGACATACATTTTTCATGACCTGGCTCATATCATCCTCGCATATTTGGATGACCTCACCGCTCGATCCAAGAAACGCACTCAACATCTTGATGATCTATGAATCATCTTTCAAAGGTGTCGTTAGTAAAATATCCACTTGAATCCCCTCAAGTGTGTATTCTATGTCACTGTTGGCCGCCTTCTTGGGTTCATTGTTTCCTAAAGCGGTATTACCATGGATCCACTCAAAGTCCAAGCCATCACGGAAATTCCCCCTCTTCAGAATTTATGCCAACTGTAGAGCCTACAAGGAAAAGATAACCTTTTACGGTGCTTTTTCCTAGACTATGCCACTCGAGCACACAGTTTCCTTCACTTACTACGCCACGACATCCCATTCCACTGGGATGAACATCCCAAAATGCTTTCGATGATCTTAAAATGGTTCTCTCCAACGCCCCTTTGATTATTCCACCCGACTATAACCGTGACTATATCCTCTACATATCGGCCTCAGTTGTCTCAGTAGCAGGAGTTCTCATTCAAATTGGGGATGATGACCACGAGCAAGTCATTTACTACATTAGTAAAAACCTCTCAGGGATACCCTTAAAATACAATCATGAAGAGAAACTAGCCCTTGCAGTCGTCCTCATAGTCCAGAAGTTGTGCCATTACATTATGCTTCGAACTACAAAAGTCATAGTAGATTCCAACCCCATGCAATACTTTCTCAGTCGTTGGCAAAATAACGGTAAATTTCCTCGATGGATCGTCATCCTTCAAGAGTACGATCTCAAATTTTCAACACCCAAGAGAAAGAAAGCTCTCATCCTCGCTGAACTTATCATGGAATTTCCCTCCGACACTACCAGTTCACTGGTCAATACCAACTTCCCCGATGAACATCTCTTTTACATCCTCTTGGATGACCCTTGGTATGGTGATCTTCTCATCTATCTTCGAACACAAAAATTCAGAAACCACCTCTCCAGATATGATCGTCGACATATTTGTCACCAGGCACCCCGCTACCTCTTTATCGGGGATATCTTATATCAGCAAGGGGTCAAAACCATACTCTGTCGATGCTTGACTATTGACGAAGCTGATAGAGTCTTGAACGACTACCACGGTGGAACTTGCGGGAGCCATCTCTCAGGGATGTCCACCGCTCAGAAAATCATGTGTGCAGGTTACTTTTGGCCTACATTATTCCACGACTACATTCATGCCATGAAACGATGTGATAAATTCCAGATTTATGCCAACAAAGCACGCACACTACCTGCTCTTCTACACCCAGTCATCGCTGTCGGTCCCTTTTGTAAATGGGGCATCGACTTCATGACTAGCAACCCTCCATCCAACAATGGACACAAATAAATAGTCATTGCAGTCGATTACTTTACCAAGTGGGTTGAAGCCATGCCTACCTTCAACAACACCGCTGACACAGCCGCACATTTGTTCTTTAACCACGTCATATCCCGCTTTGGAGTACCACTCCAACTAGTCTCTAATCATGGGAAACATTTCGAAAATGAGATTTTCATTGAACTATCATCTAGGTTAGGCTTCTCCCACGAGTTTGCCTCACCATACTACCCTTAGTCCAATGGATAGGTAGAAGCAGTTAACAAAGTCCTCAAAACCATGTTGCAATGCATGATTAACAAACATAAAACCAATTGGCATCATATGTTATTTTCCGCACTCTAGGCTTATCGCATAGCAGTCAAAACTGCTACTGGTTTCACACCTTTTCATCTAGTCCACAGAGTTGAGGCCACTTTTCCCATCGAGTGAGAAATTCCCACCTTACGCACTGCCATTGAGCTATTACCCGACACTGCTCCAATGGAGAATCGTTTGTTGAACTTAGAGTCCCTGGATGAAGATCTTCGATCCTCATTACAAAACAATGAGGCAGCCAAAAAATGGTCAAAGGCCACCTTTGATCGCCATGTCAACCTTTGCTCATTCAATGAAGGAGACCTAGTCCTCGCTTATGATGTCGTTCACGATACCCTCAACCATGGAAAATTCAAGTCCCTATGGTATGGGTCGTACATCATCCAACATTTCCTCACTAAAGGCGCATACATCCTGGCCTCCCAAGAAGACCATCCTCTCAAAGAACCCGTCAACGGGTTGTACTTAAAGAAATTTTATGCCTAAGCGTAGCCATACTATACTAGGCTTTTTCTTTTTTGTATGTCTTTCGTAGAGTTTTTAATATTCTTTTCTCCATACCTCACATCTAGTCTATCACTTGTGTTATTGACATATGCCACTCCCATTGGCCTACCACATTGGTTATGCCGATAGAGCTAGCTGTTGGACACAAAATCTCACTTTGGCTACTTGGGCCCTCTATTCACCTTCACATGACATGCTCCACACCAGTGGCATATGTTTAGGCTCAGCCACCAACAATCAAGAAGAATACACCACCATCATTGGTCTCCTCATTGAGGCCAGTCATCACCATATTTGTCACCATCTCGTCTTATCAGATTCCCAACTTGTCATCCTCTAGCTCAACAATGTGTACCGTGTCCGTGATCCTTGCCTCTTTCGCAAATACTTGCAGGTTAGATTGTTATCTCGACATTTTGATTTCATTACATTTACACATATCCCAAGAAAATTCAATCAAATAACAGATAAAATGGCTAACATTATACTAGATTGGCATGTATCACATCAAGACATCTTCACACACACATAAACCATCAGAAGTCTGTCACAGCATAGAAATTAGACATCATCAACTACATTAAAAAATCATTAATAAAAAACACATCACACATGCACACATTACCAAGATCCCAAAATGTATATCCATATATATATATATTGGTCAACATGTCATAAGTGTTTACAAAAAATAGTACATCGCCCATAGGCAGCTGAGTCACCTCATCCCTACCAATACAAAACTGGATGTCACAACTATACAAAATGGGCTCACAAGCCTATATCAAATACAAAACTACATATCTGGCAGCCCTCAGGGTGCCTCTAGTGCTCCAGCACCAGGTCCTCCCTCTAGCAGATTTACCCCACCATCTATCCAGCTACACCTGCTCTGCGGATCAAGGTCCATGACTCTACTAACATCCCAATACACTGCTTCAGGATCCCCTCATCCTAGATCCACACCCACATCCCCTCGGGCACTCCCCGTAGAACTGCCTCTAATCGGTGGCAAAAATCATCGAACTCTCCCCTGGCCTCGACCGAAGGAGAATGTGACGGACCTGCACCGAGGTCATCATAACGACATCTCCTAGCCACTCTATCCTCATCACTAGGCCTCACCCCAACATCCTCTCGTTGTCACCTCTCCCTTACTCACGGCTCTCCCCGCAGTGGTCTCACAGGCCCCTGGCGGGCTGGCACTCTGATCAGCTCAACCTCCTGTCCACACGGTCCCACATCTACACAAACAAACACATGATAGCATCAACATCCATACAAATATCAACCATATGCTATACTATCTAAACAAATCAAAAACCAACAACAATAACATCATACCTTGGCGGTCGAATACCTCTCCCAGGGGTAATATCATCTTGCGGTCATCATGGAAATCTACCCCATTATATGGAAACAACAATATGATCTGTGGCATATGATTCCACACCTGTGCAACCTTGACCGTGAAGTAATGGCCACCCTCCCCACCCCCATGACGGACCAAAATTGTCGCCCACCGCCGTAGTTGCAGCTCTCTCACTCTTGGTGGGTCTAACAAAACTCCTGGGTGCAACATAGGCACCCTCTCTAGAAACCAAGCCACCAGAATAGATCCTAAAGTGAAATACCCTGAGTCAGCCGCTCAACACCTGGTGAGTTGTCCCACTATCTTGGCATGCAGTATCAAGCCCTAGGGAAAATGCTCACCCCCTAGTGCCCGCTGCATGATCCTCAGCTGGCCACCACTAATAGGCTAAGTCACGAGCGACCCATAAAATCTCACAATCATCGTTGCCATGCAATGATGTACCAGGGCATCCATCTCCCCAATCCTCACCACTGACCCAGACATGAAATCCTCTCTTGAACAATATGTCTAGACAAGGGTAGCCAACTACCCCTCTCCAACTATCACCGGCTCGGTCGGTAGCAGGGTTCCCCGAAAATGGAGCCCAATCAAAAAATAGACATCCTCCTCAGTAGAGAATGCCAAGTGCTCCCCATGCACAATAAAACACTGCAACTCCAGACTCCACATCGAGATCAGCAATTGCAGCAGATACTCCTGTGCCCTCACTAGTGAGCACTCAAAAAACTTCAACAACCCACAGGCCGCCAAAGCACCACGAACCATCGGCTCCTCATCCCTCACAGCCTCCCTCAGTCAGGCCCAGTCCCTCTCTCTCCAATGGATCGACATTGTCCCAAATGATCACCTTCATCCACATATACAGTAATCGATCATCCATCACAATTCATTAAAACACCAAAATCTCCCAAAAAAAGATAAGTTTTTCTCACCCTCAGCTTTGCCTCAAGGGTGCGGCTGTTATCCCCACAGGCGCGCACACATACGCACCTATTTACCCCACAGGCGGGCACACATGCGCACCTGTTTACCCCATAGGCATGCATGTATGTGCACATGTTTAGCCCACATGCGCGCACCAAATGCATGCTTGTTCACTACACAGTTGCGCACTCATGCGCAACTGTCAGCAACACAGTCGCACAAATATGCGTGGTTGTGCTTCGAACAAGCACACACCCCATGCGTGCCTGTTTTCCCAAATTGCGTGCCCTTCTGCATGACTGTGCCCATTATAGCCACGCATTCGTGTGCGGGTTGCCATCGATCTCTCGTGCATTTGGGGGGCCACAATCCCAAAAACCCACTGTACATCCATCCATACGGTCCTACCCAAAAATTGACACCTAACTACTGTACAGGAGGATGAGACCACTAACCTGGCTCTCGCACCTCCTAGATAAGCTTCCTCTCACTCCTGGAACCTTCAAATATTCTCTGTAATCTCCTCTCTAATCACTATAGAAGCAAGTACAAATGAGGTGGCAATGTGGGCCCTACAGCTATATATAGGCCCCTTTTGTCAAAACTTCCATACTCCCTCCCGGGAACTCCGGACATCCGTTTTTCGATCGGTCTTCAGACATGGGATCAGGATCTCGCTACCTACATATTCATACTTCCTAGGTCACCATCCATCCCCATCCCCCAGGGAGCCATTTTCTCATACCCCATTCAGGTACGCATGCTCATGTTCAAAATTATCAAATAATTGTTATATGTTCGTTATCTTCAGATGTTGTTCACATCGGGTATTTGGTTTTCATGTGTGCAGGTACTTGTTCATCACACACCAGCATGACTCCTTCAGGTATATGATCGACACTGGGATGTAATCATTCCCTCTGAATCTCAATTTCATCTCCAGTCACACCCTCTGAAATTTGTCTTTAGGGTCCCTATATCCGGCTCTGCAGTACTGTCACCTCCACTACATTTTGGTACTGTCACCCGTTAGCACTCTCCCCCACATGAGTTGTCCCATTCATAGTCCCCCTTGGCACTTTGACACTCATGTTGTTTTCAACCTTTAGGGATGGGAGTCTTGATAGTCTTACACATATTCGAGAATCAACCACATACTCCTTCTCCTCCTTTTTCTATCTTTCCCAATGGCTTCCAGGTTATCTCATCATGGTTCTATTTTGACTGCACCTCCGCAATATCATTAACCATCCGTTTCATTCAACATCAGTTTTCCCATCTGCGAATTACCCTTCATTCACTTACCTCATACACAGACCCACCCATGGGGCCCCTCACCCTCCACCAGTTCCCTACACAACTTGCGCCCTCATAGGCCAAGACATCTTGCACTGGGGTACCCATTTCTGTATTTGTACACTCACCCCCAATTATTT
This sequence comes from Picea sitchensis, assembly GCA_010110895.2. Classification (NCBI taxonomy): domain Eukaryota; kingdom Viridiplantae; phylum Streptophyta; class Pinopsida; order Pinales; family Pinaceae; genus Picea; species Picea sitchensis. The sequence continues at coordinate 21,771 of SNQJ01S0058681.1, forward strand.
ATTTATTTGGCAATTGTTCAAAGCCTTTGTTTCCAGCATTTACATAGCTTTTTGTTGTCACCTCTGGCGACCTTGTTCTTTTTTGGCAAATGCAACCCATGTCGCTCTTGGTTGGGGGACCCATTATCTTCTATTCCTGTTGACATCGTCCATAAACCCCGAGTATCCCACAAGCCACCTACCTTTTCTCTCTGTGTTTGTTCACCTTGTCCCACCTCTGGCACAACTTATACCCCATCTAGTTGTCCCCCTAACACTCGACCTAGTTGTACGGTTGCTGCCACTTCACATATATCCCCAACCAAGGGTAGTCTTGAGTCTCCACCCATCTTGACTTCGTCCATGTACATCCTCAGTTTATGATCTCATCCAGTGCATTTACCGAAGCCCTTGGCTTCTTGGATTCATGTCTCCCTTTTTGTCGACATCAGCATAGTTTCTAGAAGGGAGACCATATCTTGACCCTCATTCCCTTCACAATGAGGAGTCTCGGACGGCATAGGGAGAACCATCATTTCTCTCTGCTATCATTGACCCCCATAACATTCGAATTCAACACTTTCTCAGGTTACGGTGGGTCTTACTTTGCAACTATTGCAGTTGTTTTTATATTTGCCGAAGACCTCTAAAATTTGTTGGGCCATCAATGCCCGCCAAATCCTTGATACTTCCTACAAGTGTCATTGCTTACTTTTTCAGAGTATTGTTCATCATCAGAATTGTTCTCTTCTTTTACAAACATGCCCCCGCGGGTGCTGCAATCATCTTCACCAACATATCACTTCAGTTACCATATTACATGTTTTTTAAGCTACATGACATGAGCATGGGGCATGCCCACCTCGTTTGTACACAATTTATTTTTCACACCTTGAGAAAGGTTGGGTCCTACAGGTTCCCTTCTCCCTCCATCGAGTCTCTCTTGATACTCTCGTTATCACTCTTTCTTACAATAGTACTCTCAGTAGAAGAAACATTGATGAATTTTGGCTATATGTATGCTCCTAACCTCATCCATCAGGGGGCATATGTTATCACTGAAATTTTGTCTGCAAATGGTTACAGGAATCCAGCATCTCCAAACAGCTATTAAGTTCACCCATGGACCAAAATTATGAAAAAATCATTTCTAAAAGGTCCAAAATTATACAACCAGTTATAAAATCAGGATGCCCTATGACTATATAGGGAGCATGTGCACATGCACTATCACGAAACGCAGGAAAAACACACATGCGCACGATGCACGACTGTGGATGCTAAAAGCCGTGCACACCTGATAACGATGCATTTATGATGTTGGTTGGCCTCCCACCCACTTCTGGTTCAACTCCCAAGTCAATTTGACATCCAAATCTCAGTTGAATCCAACTGGGTGGCTGGTCAAAGACCTAAAGGTGCCCTAAACAACCCCTTGTTCACATTAAAAGCTGGTTGCATAATACCTCAAAGTTGTGCTATAAAAAGAGGCCATGGGTGCATTACATCTTCAAGGAATTCATTTGTAAGGTTATGCTGCTGATATTCTCTTGGGGAATCCTCTTTTCTCATCAAGAGCATACTAGAACCATTCCATTTGAGCTATTCACATCACCTTTTGAGTGTATTAGCTTGGGATTATTTCACCATTTCTTTCAAGTTTTCAAGTTGTAAGAAGATCTCAATCTTGGGGATCCAAGAGCCCTCCCTTGGAGGAAGAAGGGACCCAAAGTCTCCCTTTCTCCTTGGTGTTTCTTTTCACTAATACAATCCTTTCCATTGGTGACATGAGTCTTGTTTGTTTCTTGTTCTTATGCCCTTATGCACTATAGTTTAATTGTTTTTATCATTCCTAGTTTAATTCTTAGCTTAGTCTTTTATGCTTTATTCTTCTAACCCTTTCCTTTACTATTGTCTTGCTTAGATAACAACTAAGATTGTAAGCACCTCTACATTTTTCTCATCTAGGTGACAAAGTGATAGCCTCCATACAAGATGGCATAGTCCACCTATATTTCTAATTGATCGCTGGTAAGCTCATGGGGAAAGAACAAAACAATGCGAGTCATGGAGTTTTACACGTAGGCTACCAGCGAGGGAAGTGTGTTGAAGGGATCCAGATGAAGGCTGGGTGAACTACCTCTTCAACGAGTTAGAGAAGGACTTCTATGGCCTTGGCGCGGGACCAAGGCTATGAATTCCACTTTAGCTGGTTACTCATACTCATAACATTTGTCACTTGGGAGATACTGGAGGGAGGGACATTCCCAGAAGTCAAGCCATTTGAACCAGAGAATTAGGTGCAGGGTTCACCACCTTGTGGTATTCGAGTGATATGGTGAGAAGCAGTGGAAGTCGAACATTGTCTTCCACACTTACTACTTACAGCTCATGTGAGCCATTGATCCTCCCGATATGGCGTCCAGTACACCTCCATGCGGTCGGGGCCACTCGTGAAGTTTCAGCATGGCCCGACCCACTTCCTTGTATACATCACCACACACGGGGACGACATCAAGGAAGAGATGCAATCGTATTATAAGTTGACTGAGGAAAATATGGAGGAGATAACGAGGAATGGCATGAATTCCGCGTACCGGTTAGGAATCACGAGAACTCAGGCCAGGCCTCATCAGAATTCCTGTGGTCACCAAGATTGAGTGTGATGGACCGAGCAGTGCTAATAAGAAGAAGAAAAAGGAAAAGTTGGAAATAAACAGCGCGTGGAGGAAGCGTGCAGAATCACTGGAGGAGGAGGTGTGAGAAGTAAAATCAAATGAGGAGATAAGAGAACTGAGAAATAAGAGGCGGTACACCACGAAGGATCCCCCTTATGAAGGTGGAAATACGTCGAAAGGAAGGTTTCTCCAAAGAAACCCTCAGCGATGGGGAAAGAAGTCACAAACCCGATAATCCTCGATCCGCGAGAATGTATCATAATGGAGGATATTGTTATATCATCATAAATTTTGTAGAGATTCTTGAGAGGATATTTCTGCGGTGAAGCGAAGCAAGAAGAGCGATGTATGACATAATCGATGTGGAGTTGAAGGGGGGTACAACAAGCTCTCTATTAGATCTACAGCGATTGTCACGCATCATCATCATCGAAAGATGTATATTTGGGGATGATCACCATACCTGGGAATAAAAGAGATGCGATGGGGCTGTAGCACGACATATATAAGGAAGAAGGCGATTCTTGTTGGTCACTATAATTGCTTAATTGAATTTAAACAACCAAATTGAAACATAAATTATCAACCAGTCTTTTATTTCCAAAGAGATAACCCGCATGCTTATGTACTCCGATTCCAAAAGCTGACTTAGTGTTGTAGTAAAGAAACTTATACTAATCACTTGCCGAATAAAAGTGAAGTTCTGAATTAAAATCCGCGGAAGTAACTTCTTATTGAAAACCTTTAAGATCAACTAAGAATCACGGATTCTGATTAAAATAGCAGCTTTGCGATGGGAAGAGAAACTATTACGCAATCGGAGAACAGACCCTTACTCTCAAGCAGAGACTTGATTTTAACACTCTACTTTCATGAAAGCGATGATGCGAGCATTACAGCTTCATCGCTTGAGAAAAGAAACAAAACCACTGGTTCCTTTCTTTCTAAGCCGAGGGAGCCTTGAGCCTTACTGTTTTGCTTACTTAATGAGGTTGAGGTTTACGAGGAGGAAGCAGGCGGTCGTCCTTTCCTTCGGCGGGGATCACGACCGGTTTGCAGCTGGAAATCTTAATGAAAGTTTACGAGGAGAAACGGGATATTTTGGTTCTTTCCTTTTCGGCGGAAAACCCTTAACCAGGTCCACGGCTAACACACTTCGCGGTAAAGGAAATATCCCGACAAGGTGTTGTGATTCCTTCTGCAATGCGGCAAAAGACCCTTTAACCAAATGTCGAAAGCTAGCTGCTGGCGGTAAATGAAATCTGAGAATGAGGTGTTGTGGATTCCTTCACGATGCGGCGGGAACCCTTTTAATAAATCTACATTTGCTTGCGGAGGTAAATGAAAATCTGAAGAAAGGTGTTGTGATTCCTTCTGTCTGAGCAGGAACACCTTTAATAAATATCGGCTAGCCTGCTGGCGGTAAATGAAATCCTGGTAGGTAATTGGATTCCTTCTGTCACGGCGAGGAACCTTTTATAGAACTTCGGCTAGCAGCGATAAATGAATTCTGAGGAGGGGTATGATGTTGATTCGCTTTACGTCTAGCCGGGGAACCACTTAACCAATTCTCCGCTAACCTCATAAAATCATCACACAATGACTAGCGATAAAAGAATTACAAATTCCATTGAACAACTAAAGAGCCAGTCGGTGGTGTTTCGGTGGCGAAATTCATTAAAACAGTGTTTCGACAAACAATAGTTTAAACAAAGCATGAGAGCAGAAATTATACTAACTTACTTCTAACTAATGGGTGAGATCTTGTGAAGGGTGGGCCACTCCCCTTCTCCTGAGATTCCCACGAACGACTAGAAGGGGACTCAAAGCAGTCTTATATTCATTATTTGAAATATCCCATTACAATTTGAAAGGATAAAATGCGTCGTGCTTCTCTGGAGTTGTTTCAATGCATCAAAACTTGGATGTCTCGAATGGTGATTTCCTGCGATTTAAGGAAATCCGCCGATCTAATCATTGACCATATCTGAATCTATCCCTAGATCGGATCTTCTTTTCTAAATGTCGGCATAGGATGTCCACGGTTCACACAGCCAGAATCTTATTCTGAGGGCGAGCGAGGGTATTGCTTTGTTAGCGGTTTGGTGTAAGCATTTCTTCTCGCCGTTCGATGTTGTTTGATCCTTGATTAAGAACATTTTACCGATATTACGATGAATTTACTCATTGCGTTAATGGATTGTTGTGGCTGACTTCCCCTTGTGTTTGACATCGTCGATTCACGGCGGTTTTCCCTCACGTGTTTGACATCTACTTGACTCACGAACGTATGTAAGCGACTCAGGTGTTCCCGACATCGCATCCTGGTGTAGCATCTCGGGTGTTCGACTTCATCTGCCGACCTCGGACTATGTAAGCGACTCAGGTGTTTGACATCTCTGACCTCATCGCGTGTAGCGACTCAGGTGTTTGACATCTGCTGACCTCGGTATAGCGACTCAATATTCGACATCGGTTAAATGTTTATTGATAGACTGTAAGTACAAATCGTAGTTTTGGACGCATGCATTTCCCCAATCAATGGTTAAGTTTGAGAGTGATGTAAAATATCATACAAAACAGATTCAGCATTATAGTGGCGAAGGGGCGTTGTATACCTTTAGGATGATCAGATAATGAAAATGGTAGTATGAGTCTAAATGTAGGTTATTAAGAGTATAATGGTGGCAAAAGTATAGGCAAAGGTGCATTGTGTGGTCCTAAAATCCCCCCAAACTCAAGGTGTTACATGTCCTCAGGAAAATCACTCTAGTCACGGATGCCTACTCGTCATATGGAATTACTCGGTAACTGCGGGAGATAGCATTGCATTAAAATTGTTAGAACCCTTGTACTTCACCATGATGACGCAAATGTGATGTTTTACTTCTTAGGAATATAAGCGACTTGATATCTTTCTATTGGCAACCCGAGAATAGGAAAATAAAACCGGTACCATATCGCGATTCACCGACCACCAGTAATGTCAGCCACAGCGGATACATACTTGGGTATCACGAAATTGCACTTCTACGTTAGTAGGACAAAATGGTGTGTTGTTGTCTCTTTTTAACGTGGATTCTTTGCCAAAGCAGGTTATTGGCACGGAGGCGAGAATCTATGAATCTACGATGATCGTTCACAATCCAGATAACCGATTGTAGGCTGGCGAACATGTTGAGTCACCTAGTTTACTTTAAGAACTCATATCTGGTGAGATGAAGGTGGGTACGCCCTTTGTGGTTAAGTGCGATCGAGGAGGAGGCCCGGTGTCTTCATTAATTGGCAGTAGAAAAGTCACCTTGCCAAATGATTTGATTGAGGAGAAAGAGTAAATGTACCGAGTTGAACATCGAGCAGAGGATTTATGTTCAGTGAGCGATTTTCTGGAATAGCCTCATTATGGAAGTAAGCCTCGCAAAGGAGGTGTTGATCCACTGGTAGAAGCGACTACAAAGTTTGATAAAGTCCCCGTTGAATGACTTCGGGGTTTTACCATAATAGACTTATCTGAAACAAACTGAGTCTCTCTATGAGAAAAAAAGAATAGTTACAAGATGGTTTTCCTTGTGGCCATTAGTTTACGCATCATATCAAATGCCGGGATCAATTTGTCCTTCAAGTCTTTGTTTTTCTTCTTAAACTCACGAACTACCTGGCATGCCTGGTCCAATGCTTCCCAATTATGGGAAAGGTTTGATTGATCGGATCTGTTTGACGCACTTAAGTTGCAGCTGTGTTTGACGCCACTCCTTCTTCCATTTTACGTATCACGGTATTGCTCATCCATAAGCTGGGAAGTCAAATTCCGGCAACGAAGTAGTGGTGGTGAGACTGAGTAGATTGTTCCACGGAAATGGAGAGATTGATCGATTAGAGTACAAAATTCCCTCCATGGGCATTGTTTGTCTGACCTTGTTGACAGTAGGGAGCTTCTCTTCGCGATGCGAACTTCAGTCTTAAACTTGAGAGGACTGCTTGGTTCTTGTATTTGGCGGTTGATCTTGAGCTTACTGGGGGCATCTTGGTTCTTGTGTTCGCGGCGGGTTCTTCCTTGACAAAAGGTGAAGGAGTAGGGGCTACCCAGAACCTTTGGAACTTGAATCACCTTATAGCACGCACGGTGATAAATGTGCCAGTGGCAACACATGTATTCTTTACATATGCTTTATGTGGTCTCTTCTGTCAAGTTTTTTTGTTCGGGCTAAGGTGTACAAATTAGTTCTTTTTCATATGCTTCCGCACTTTCTTAATTCTTGCTGGTATGCTTCCAATTGAGAGTTCAAAAAGTTATTTTCTTTTGAGACATTGGCCGGTATTTGGTTTGGATTTAGGGTGGTTGGTTCTTGGGGGCGATCCGACCCTCATGTTGATGCTATTAAGGCGACTTCTGAATAACAATACGATACTTGTGTTTGACCCTCGGTGTAGGAGAGTAGTGTTTCAACACCCTCAACCTCGATTCTGAATCCCTGATATCCAACCTCGGTGGATTTGGTTCTTGTGTTCCGACCAGGTGTTGTGTTGCGGCTTATTCAGGTCTCAATCGCTCAATTTCAAAATGGAGTGTTTGGTTCTTATTGTTTCGGCCGGATGTTTCAATATTCGACCTCCGGGGTCTCGATTTCCTCAATTTCAAAATCGGTGACTGGTTCTTGTGATTCAGCTTCGCGGATATTCAGCCTGTTGCATCATCAGGGGTCTCAATTCCCTCAATTTCAAAATCAATGGTGGTTCTTGTGTTTTCGACCAGCGGATGTTGTGTTCGCGACCTCGGGGTCACCAGTTCTATGTAATTCAACCGGTCTGGAGTGAAGTTTGGTTCTAACTGATGTTTGATAGCGGATGGGTAGGCCCGGTTGTCGTTTGACTACTTCAAAATAGATGATGTCACGGGCCTCTAATTCCACGTAACTCAATATCGATTGGCTAGTTCTAACGTATTCTGCGACCGAGGTTGGAATCGACAGATCAGGGTTTGGAAAGTTGAAGATGTACGGTGTATCAGTCAAATAGGTGGGGTCAGGGTGAGTGATCATCGAGTTGGCCTCATTGAGGCTCTCGTTCACTGTTTGTGAAGGTGGAAAGGCCGATCTGTTTCCCATTTTTCATGGAGGTCTTTCTGGATGATGATAGAAGTAGGGGACATTTATGGTTCAGAGTCATCACTGAGTATATGAAGGGTGGGAGTGGATGCTTCTGGTAGGGTATGTGGTGGATTAGGTGGGGTAGGGAAATTGATTGGACTGATTGGCTATGTGGGCGGGCTATTGGGTACTGCTGGAGGGGGTAATGCAGGGGTTTCTTCAGCTGCTTGTTCTGCGGGAATTTCAATGGCCCGGTTGGGTGTTTATGGGTGGGTTATTTAGTTGACGGTTTTGTTGTTCAAAACCGTTGTTGATGAGTAATTGAACAATACGGTGGTGGGTAAGTGACAAGGCTGGATCTTTTGCCTTTCAAGCGATGTGCCATGTTCTTCAAGCAGGCCAACAAATAATATGGAATATTGACCCATCTATTATACCTTAAATGAAAGCAAAGGAAGTCGTTGATAGACTACATTAAGCGACCAGCAGTCGGGTAGTGCTTGATGGGCTCGAGACGACCTCCGATACGGGGGTGGTAGTGAAATGGTGAGCGCCCTCTTCCCTTCAACCCTGGTCTTTCCTCTGACCCAGGAAGAAACTTCTGGCGGACATCCCAGATGATAACTAACTTCAATTTGAAGCGTCCGGAATTACCATCAATGGGGAGGCAGACCTACGATATGTACTTTCACATTACGGAGAGATTGGGATACTGACGGCAGATAGTTCTCGAAGATTTCAGTTGGTATAGTACTTCCATTCATTATATCCTTGGAAGCCTGCGAGATGAAATTAAACCGACCCTTTGCTCGAAGATTTGATATCTTGTTGGATAGTGTTCGGTAAATATTTGTGGTGGTAGTTCTTTCTAGCATGGCGAGCTCCTCCCATGGCTACCGACTTGGTAAAATACAGCGTCGAGAGTTTATGTATCGGCTAAAGCGCGAGTAATTTTAGAGGGTTATGTGCGGGAATAATTGGTTAAATCTCATAAAAAGGTGATATAGGCCGGTAGCATCGGAGGAAATGATGGTATCCTTGATTTGATGTGTACTTCCCCTCCGTCAAGTGTGATTTAGTAATAATGGCACTTAAATGGTGATAATAGCTTAAAATCTTTCTCATTAACTTCTGGGTCTGTCCTGAATTACATTATATTTACAGCCACCTGCGCCTTACCATTTGATTTCGTTCAGTACCAGGATATCATGCCTGTCCGTGGTGATTTTGTTTAGAAGGTCGAACTATAATCTAAGATTAAGTAGCAGTTATTTGGCGGATGGTGAAAGGCGGTGTTTCAGCAACAGAGGAGAACGGAACAATTGTTGTAGATAAAGAAATGTTGAGGTGGTGTTTCAGTGTCGGAAGAAAGTCAAAAAGTGTTGAAACGATGGTGTTTTACCGGCATGGGAAGAAGTCGAACATCTTGACAGTGGTTTAGCATCATAAAAAGTCAAGCGTGTTGAGCAGTGGTGTTTTGACGTAAGTGAGTGAAGAACAGTCAAGCGTCTTTGAACAATGGTGTTTCAGTATCGTGAAAAAAATGATGAAGAGTTGTTGGCAATGGTGTTTTAGCAACGGAAAGGAGAAAATGAAGATTTGTTGGTAGTGGTGTTTCAGCAGCAGAAAGGAATGAAACAATTGTTGGGTGGTGTTGTTTCGTCAATGGAAAATGTGAATAATTGCGGAATAGTGGTGTTTCGACATTGGGGAAAAAGTCAACGATCTTGAGCAATGGTGTTCTGACATTAAAAGGGAAAGCGAGAAATAATTAGCTGAATGAGTTGTTTATGATAAAGAAGGATGATGAGGAATTAGAAAAAGATTGGTGGGTTGTGGTGGGTGAAAGAAAGGGTATGAGTTTGGTGTTTCAGTAATGGAGAAGAAGGGAGGATTTCTGACAGTGGTGTTCCGACAATAGTGAAAAGTAGAAAGTGGAGAATGGTGGTTGTTGACCCCTGAAGCCCAGTCAAGAGGTTTGACCCGGTGGTGTGTTTATTGACATAAAGGTCATCAGGTGTTGAACAAGCTGTGTTTGTGACATAAGGTCATCGGTGTTGAACAACGGTGTTTGACATCGTGAAAGTTAGCGATCTTGAAACGTGATGTTTTGACATGAAACTTCGTCTCTCTGAAATGGAATCGTATTCTTCTGGTGGTTGTGCTTTGATTGGGAATCTGAAAGACATCTGTAGCATGTTATTTCTTTGACAGGGATTATTAAAAATGAAATCTAATCTAATCTAATACCAAGAAAATCAATCTTAAAGAATTAATTGCTATTAGGGATAGAAACCCCCTCAACAAAGATAAAATGAGCGTCTGCCATGCAAGTAGCCTTAAAATCTTTACAGAAATGGGTTTAAATTACGGGCGAATTGATGGCATTTACAAGTAGCGAATTACGAGTCATCAATTGTGAGGATCCTTATTGTTCCATTGGGGAAATCAGTGTCTACTTTGTAGTGTCCAAGCCATCTTGTACGCAGGTTTCCTTGAAATTCTTTGAACCGATAGTCATATAGTAGGGCCCAATTGCCTTTTTGGAGCTGCTTGTTCTTGATATTTTGTCATTCCATTGTGATCTCTACTGTTGAATTACAGTTGTTTTTTGAATGGCATCTGAGTCTTTTCTCCCTCTAGTTCATTAAGCTGCTGTAGCCTAGCTGTATGTGCATCGGTTAGATCAAGGTAAAGAAGTCCTTAAAGGTTTTATCACCGAATTCGGGGAAACACAACACTCTTTCAAATTCCAATTCATAGGGAGAGAAAATCACGTAGTATTTCTCAATTGGTTAAGCCAGGCCCATAGTGCTTCAAAGAATTTTATGGGACCAATCCCTTTCTCTTTCCTTCACTTTTTTTGCGAGAATGGCTTCTATTACTTTGTTTTGTGCTTTCCACTGTCCATTGGCTTGGGGTGGTATGATGTAGTCATTCTGTGCCCCGAATGTGATATTTCCGAAGGGTGGCTTTGAACCCGTGAGAAGAAAAAGGAGGTCCTCCATGCATGGCTGTAATTCTCTTGGCATTCCAAATCGGTGAAGATGTCTGTAAATAAAATTTTACTTTTGCTTCCTCGGTTATACGTAGATGCCTTGTAGCTTCCACCGGTATTTAGTCATGTGATGCAATGCGAGCAAATTGCCGAAACTTTTTGATTGGATGGAGTTGATGGGTCTATGAGTCCAAGCCCCATCTTTCAAAATGGATTCGAAGTACTACACGGGGGTTTAATGGCATTTCATCTCATGGGTTGGGTTGGCCTACTCTTTGGTAGCTATCAGGGCCTTGACATATTTCTTTGCATCTTTGAAGAGTGAGGACCAATAGTACCCAATCCTGAGAATTTTATATCTTTGTTCTTTATTGACAAAATGCCCTCCAGAGGTCATCATGACAAGCTTTCAATATATCATACACCTCATCTTCTGAGAACACCTTAGGATTTCTTGATCAGCTCTTGTATGGAAGGAACACTTATCCAACTATCCAGAGCACTTTGATGAACAATACTTTTCTTCTCTGGTGGGATAGGTGTGATGGTAACTTCCCTATGACGGTAAATAATTAGCAATATCATACCAAAGGGTGAGTGAGCAGGTACTACAAATAAATATTCATCAAGAAGGAATCATCCAACTGGGTTATCATCATTAAGTGTCGATCGAGAAAGGAAATCAACAAAGCTACATTTTCTTTTCTGGTCTATCTACAATTGTGATATAAAATTCTTGCAATAATAACAACCATCACGGTGACTCTAGCATTTGTGATAGGTTTATTCATTAAGTGCCAATGGTTGAGTGATCATTATGGACAAAGTAGAATAGCCCGGTAATGTAATGTAGAAATTTATTAATTGCATAAAATACTGCTAAGAATTCCCTTCTGTGGTATAATTGGGTTCAGCAGGGGACATATTCTTCTTGATGAAATATATGGCATAAGGGAGGTGATCTTCTTCCTTTCCAAGGCGACTCCTATATATCGATGTCGAAGCATCGGAGGTTATGTGAAAGGGGAGTGTCCAGTCAGGTCCTTTAAGGATAGGAGTTGTAGATAATCGATGTTTAAGTGTACTAAATGCTTCTTGGAAAAAATTAGTCCAATTGAATTCAAAATTTTCATTGAGTAAAACAAGCAGTATTTTGGAAAAATTCTTAATAAATCTTACGTAGTATCGGTATGTTCTAGAAGCTTCTTACCTCTGTTTGGGTCTTGGGAATTAGGAAGATTCATTAATGACTTATTATTTTGGATGGAGTATGCGAATTCCTTGAGATGAGATAAAATGTCCAAAACGCACCCTTCACTCATCATCATATGGCATTTTACGTACTTAAGGAAAGTTGGGCTTATTATGCATCTTAAGTACCACCTTCTCAAAGGTTTTCCGGTGCTTCTGAAAGAACACCATGGGGAGTAAAGAGTCATCCATAAAGAGAAATTTCCATGGGTCATTAAGCATATCGGAAAAAATCAAGCGCCCTTTGAAGGGTTGTTGGTGCATTACATAGTTTGAATGGAAGGACTCTATAAGCAAAGGTTCCTCAAGGGCTAGTAAAGGTGGTTTATCTTGATCTTGAGGTGCAATTTTTAATCTGATTGTACTTACTGAAACCATCTAAAATGAAAAATTTCTTCCCCTAACAAACTATACAAACTTGATCCCGATGAATGGAAGTGGAAAGTGGTCTTCGGTGGCTTTATTTAAATCCCTGTAATCTACACATACTCTCCATTTCCCATTCTTTTTAGGAACTATTATAAGCAGGGACACCCACTCACTATCCGATATAGGATAGATAAACCATTGTAATTTTTGAAGTTCTTCCTTCATGAGTTCTCTTAAGTTTGGGTTCATTAAGTGTTGGGGTTGACAGTTGATTAAATAATCTTCCTTAATATATATTCAATGAGTACATAGGTTATGGGAGATTCCCTTCATGTCTTTGTAATCCCATCGCGAATGCTTCTTTATTTTCTGGAAGTAACTTCATTAGGCTGTTGTGTTCCCGATAGTCATCAAATGAGGGTTTATATTTGAATTTTCGAGGTTCAATTCCGGTAGGTATGCTTTTGGAAGAGATGGTTTAGGTGTTTGAGGTGGGCTTTTTTGAACTGAGGTTTTCTTGATTGCCAGAATCCATTATTACAATTAATTGATTATGAATTTGTGGAGTAGCAGAGGAGGGCTCACAAATAAAGTTATTGATGATTTCATCCTCGGTAGAGTCTTACAGGCTTAAAGCTTGTCCGATAGTGAGGAGAAGAGGTTTAGTAAGTTGATCATCGAAGTCTATCCATACATAATTATCATTATTAGTTAGAGGTGTAGCATGAGGATAAAGTGTGATCTATTTCCATTCAGTTCTATGTGAGATAATCATATTCCATATTCTACAACCAACGAAAGCATCAACTGTAGCAAACCATGGTCGTCCCAGAATTAAAGGATGGCCTCCCAAATTGGATTTGGGTTGCAAAACGACAAAAACAACAGGATACTCCCATGAATCAAACGAAATAACTAGATCATCAATTACTCCCTCTGGTTTAATTGTGGAACGATCAGCCAATTCTAAGATAGTTGGGGTCTCTCGACTTCATCTTGTAGTACGCGGTTGTAAGGTTTCTAAAGCCATACTGATATTGATTGTTGTACCAAGGTCTACTAGGACACGAAGGATTATTGTTTTACCAACTTGTCTTGGTAGGTGTGAGTCATCCCTTTATATTGTTGGGAGTCTTTCACGACATTAATGCTGAGGCAGTCTCCATAACATGGGCCAAGTAAGGGGATCCTTGGTTTTCCTACTAGGATTTTTAACATATATCTCTCATTGTCACGGCATAAATAGATGCACGTCGCGAAGTGCTTGTAAGAGGGAATTTTAACATATAAATTCTGTAATTCCCCTAAAATATTAAAAGCAGTTGATACGTTTTGGTTAAGGCTAAACGCTTCGGAAATGGTGTTGTTTCAGTGACATTGTTGGAGGATGATTGTACCTTTTGGGGTGCATCATGCTCTTGTGTTACCTCTTTGTCAGGAGAAGGGTAACATGACTATAGTTGGTTCCACTACTCTCCCGGTGGAAGATGTATATCATTGCATTGTCGAGGGAGGAGGGAAAGTGTGGAGCTGGTTATAAATAATGCAATGCAACACCACCGAGCTTTATTATTAGGGTTGAGGTTAGGTTACGGGTATTTGAGGGTCTCATGGATTTGATTATTTGGAGGTACAGCGGCGGAGAGTGGTTGTGGTGGTTGAGGTAATTGGTTTTGAAGGGGGCTTGTTGTCCTCTCAATTTTGATTCAACGATTACGATATGGTTGTTGTTGTTGTGGAGGCCAAGGGATCCATGTTGGGATCAACAAGGGTGGAATTGACCCTGGCGCATGGGTGGAGTAAGTTCTTTGCATGGGTGAGTAAGTTTGTTGCATGGGTGGAATGCGTTTGTTGCATGGATGGGTAGTTCATTTGATTAGTGTACTGCTTTTGATTGTAGGGGTAACTCATTTTGATTGAAAGAAGAATAAGCGATATTAGAGATCTGAGCTAATAATTTAGAGTTCATGCAATCTCGCCCGATTGCCATTTACCTCTCTGTGTCATCGGATAGGCGACTTGACTTCTTACGTCAGATTGGTTGTAGCCCTTCTTGGTTCCTGGTAAAGATGGACAATTAAAAGATTATCATGATCTTTTGTCACAAATAGTGCAGATAATTTCCTGTCCAGTGGACATTCTATCTTTGGGTGCTTATCTCTGCAATTGAGGACAAAAGATGAAATGAACACGCTACGCTTGCTTTTTCTTAATGCGAGTTATCCATTTGTGAGGCTAAAGAGCTCAGCATTTCGGTTTAAAATCTTCAAGTAGATCACCTATCTCGGCTCTTGTTTCTCCCCAGCAGGCTGATTTCCGGACTCTTGAAAATGTAGTGTCTGTTGTTCGTCCCCGTTTCTTGAAGCTCCCCGCCAGACATCTTTTGCATAAGTTGACAGTTTCATCATATGGTTGCTTGGATATGTCCCCTTTCCAAAGCATGTTCAACATATCCAGAAAGTCATCCCTTACCTTTAATATAGTTTTGAGAATATCTTACTTACATTGGGATGGCTGGATCTTTGCGGTTGTATTGGAAACCTCTCTCAAAGTGCTACAGATTCCATAAGTCTTCTTTACGCATCATTTTAAATAGTTCTTCCCTCTTTTACAGTTTCTATGGTAGTCCACGAACATTCCGAAATTTCTTGTTTGGTCCCATGTTGTGATGCATTTATTGACTCGAACTATGGCCATCGCTAGTGCATTTCAACATTTAACGAATAGCAGGTTTACGAGCATTAGAAGCGTAATCCCTTAACTTCTACATAACAATATCAAACTCAAATTCGCCGGGATCCTCGAAGATAACCCATGAAAATTTAGCGATCTTTGAGAGTGAGATGTTTCATGGGGCTTCTCCTCCCTAGGAGATCCTGATAGAAATCCTAATGAAAATAATTTTCATCTTTTACCTCTCGTTCAGGACCTGCCTATTCTTCAAGATGCAATTCTTCATTGTACTCAACCATGTTTTCCTAAATACGTTCTCTAGCTGCCTTTCATCCTCTGATTCTCCTACTTGCTTACGAATTTGTCTCTGGACTCCAAACTTCTTTCCACGTTTCAAAGTTTGCTTTCGGGGAAATGAAGGCAGAATTACGTTTTTGAAGGTTTTAGTGGATTGGCGGCATATTATTGGAACAGATCTGATATCGTCCGATGAAGGTCTTTCTTCCTCCTTTTTCCTTTTTCCCTTACCACAGGGTTGAGTGTCTTTAGGTTTTGGGGTTTCAAATTTCTTTTTTATCCCCGAAATCCACAAGTGCTTTTGAAATCTAGCTATCTTCCAGAGCAAGCTGGTGTTTTGAAAATGTTAGTCCACTATAATTTCTTAATTGAATTTAAACAACCAAGTGAAACATAGAATATCAGCCGGTCTTTATTTCAAAGATAACCATGCTATATATGCTCAATTCCAAAGAAACTTAGTGTTGTAGTATGAAACTTATACTAATCTCACTTGCTCAAATGGCTGAAGTTCTGAATTAAATCAAAAGAAAGAAACTTCCCTATTCTTGAGCCTTTAGAGATAAATCCTAAGAATCTGGATTAGAACTAAAATAACTGCGATGGGAAGAGAAACTATTACGCAATGTGGAGAATAGGACCCTTACTCTGGCAGGACGATTACTTACTCTTTTCATGATGTCTGCAGAAAACAATTAACTCTATCCTAGCAGAAAACAAAGCCACCTAGTCCCTTTCTTTCTAAGTAGGAGCGGGCCTGCCACGTTTTGCTTACCTTGTGAGGTTGAGGTTTAGGAAGCAGGCGTCTGATCCTTTCTTTGAGGATCTGACCCGGAGTTTAAAGCTGAGTACTAATGAAGTTCTGGCTGAGCGAGGGGTATTTGGATTCTTTCAACTACGGCGAGGAAACCCTTAACCAGTCCACGGCTAACACACTAGGTAAAGGAAATCTGATGGAGCAAGGTGTTATTGATTCCTTCTACATACGGCGGGAACCCTTTAACCAAATCTCTATCTAGCACGCTGGAAGAGGTAAATGAAATCTAGAAAACCAAGGTGTTGTGATTCCTTCCTGCTCAGACATGAAGGAATCAAAACATCTTGTTCTCTGGCTATCACACTTGCAATAGTAAATGAATTTTACAGAAGACAGGTGTTGTGATTCCTTCCCTCTCGGCGGGAACCCTTTAACCAAATCTCATGTGCTTTAGCAGCAAAGGTAAATGAAATCTCCTGATAGAGGTGGTGGATTCCTTCACAATGCGGCGGGAACCTTTCTTAGAACCATTGCTGCTTGTAGCAGGTAAATAAATTCTGAGGAGGGTATGATGTTGGAATTCCTTTACATGCGAAGAACCCTTAATCAAATATCTGCTAACCTCATAAAATCATCACAAGATTGCTAATAAAAGAATTACAAATTTCATTCAATTAAACTAAGACAGAGTCAATAGTGTTTAAATGGCGAAATTCATTAAAAGTGTTTCAACAAACAATAGTTTAAACAAATACGAACAAAATTATACTAACACACTTCTAACTAATGGGTGAATCTTGTGAAGAGGTGGGCCCTCCCATCTCACAATATTCCCCTGGACGAAGATCTAGAAGGTTACTCAAAGCAGTCTTATATTCGTTTGTCGAAATATCACATTACAAGGTGAAAGAATAGAATACGTCCAGCTTTGGAGTTGCTTCGATGTATCAAAACTTGGATGTCTCGAATGGTGGTTCTCCCGATTTAAAGGAAATCCCATTTATTTCTAATCATTACACAATCATATTTGAATCTATCTAGATCGGATCATTTCTTTCATCGACATAGGATGTCACGGTTTGGGGCAATAGAATGCTAATACGAGGAGCTGAACAAGGTATTTAACATTGCTGGTGTAACAACTTCTTCTGCGTTTCGGTATCACAATTCGTAATTTGTTTCAGCCATTGAATTGTGCTCGGCTACGTGTAAATTGTGGCGACTTCCTTGTGTTCGACATCATCGGTTACGGCGGTTTCTCGTGTTTTGACATCACAACTCGGGTATTATGCGTCCAGGTGTTTCGACATCTGCATCCTCGAGCTATATAGAAGCTTCCAGGTGTTTAAAACGCCGACCACCAGATATGCGGCTTCAGGTGTTTAGAGCATCTATGACCTCGAAGCGTAGTAGCGACTCAGGTGTTTCATCATGTCTAGACCTCCGGTACGTGTATGCTGACTCCAGATGTTCCATTATCGGTTCTGTGTTTCATTAATAGGCCTTGAATGCAAATCTTTAGTTTTGGACACTTATGCATTCTAATCAATGGTTAAGTATGCGAGTGATGTAAAATATCATACAAAACAGATTAAGCGATATAGATAAGAGACGTTGTATACCTTTGAGATGATCGGATAAAGTGATAGTATGAGTCAATCGGTGATCAAAGAGTATAATGGTGGCAAAAGTATAGGCAAAAAGTATACCTTTGAGATGATCAGATAAAGTGATAGTATGAGTCTAAATGCAGGTGATCAAGAGTATAATGGTGGCAAAAAGTATAGGCAAAAAGGTACATTGTGTGGTCCTAACAGCTACAAAGGCCTTGAATAAAGAAAAGGAGGAATCCCTAGAGCAACGTCGGGTTGCACAGTAAGATAAAGATGACCTTAGAGCGAAGTTTGAAGAGGACAGAGAGCAGATCCAGAAAGAAAAAGAACAGTTGCTCGCAGATCAAATTGGGGTTAGAGAAGTAATAACTAGATCACTTCGCTATGTGCTAGGATTGACTCAGATGGAAGAAGAGACAAAATCCAAGTGGGGAAGCTCACTGAAGCCATTCAGAAGCTTCAAGCAAGAGTAGCAGAGATGGAACTGCAAGTAGTGTCGAGCAATCCACAAGAAGTGCGAGATCAAAGGGAAGAAAATGTCAGGAGCGTAGTCGAAATAATCAAGGCATTGGCCTCAGAATGCAAGCAATTAAGTAACTGAAGTGCACAGACCTATGAGCACCTTGCAGAAGACCCGGAGCTGAGGACATTGGAGGCACAACTCTAGGAGGTGAAGCAATAGGCATCAACAGTGAAAGCACAGTTGAAGCAGCTTACGGTTGTTGAAAATATGAAGAGATCACAGGAGCAGCGCACAGTTCAATAGTAGGTCACTGCTATCCAGAGCAGAGTGATGGAGGTGACACAATGACTCTAGCTAGTGCAGGACGAAGCCTGCACACTCTTTGAGGATATCAAGGGATAAGGATCACATTTGGAATAGGTGGTCTCCACAAGTGGAACAATGCATGGAAGGGCCTGTCACCAAGCAAGTCATTTAGGAGTTCGCCAAGCATGAGGCTCTGGCGAAGCGGCAAGTCGAGGCAGCTCAAGCCAAGCTCGAGGCCTTTGAAGCAAGGTTTCCCATATCAGAGTGACTCAGGATGATTCACAGGTGAGTGTTGGGGGCCTTTTATCCCTGAACCAAGTTTTGGGAGAATTTTGGTCGTGTTTGACCATTTTTGGGACTTCGACATGATGATCGAAGATGGAGTGCCCAGGTGAAGTGAAGATCACGGGATCTCGCCCTTTTTGTGGTATTTTTAGATTTTAGGGTTTATGTAACAGGTATGGGATGTCAGCCCATGGGTTTACCCATGTTTAGGCCCTTTTTGTAAGGTATAAATAAGTAGCTAGGCGATGTAAGAAAGAGTCGATGGCTTAGTGCTAATGTTAGCTATGTGCAAGAAGATGTGTTAAGGCTTGCAGAGCTAAGTGAAAATGTTTTGTAAGTTATTTGTGCATAGACTATGTAAGGATTTGTGCTTTGATATAACTCAGGGAAGGAGGATATGGTGAGGTGTGGGCAGATCTCCTTTCCTATGCGGAGTTGGCTTTGTAGCTTGGTGTCGGTAAGGAGATTGAAGAGACTAATAAAGAAGCAGAAGAGTTGGTGGATGTAGCCCCACACTGGGGTGAACCATGTATATCATGTGTCGATGTTCTTTGTGCTATGTTGTTTATTTTGTTTATGTATTTAATTTCTTAATCCATTGATTCTCAAGTTCTTTATGTATGAATGAATGCTAGATCTACTCTGATGTTATGTGTTACTGGTTATATATGCTTAGATCTTGGGTAATACTGCGTTGCTCTGTAACAAGGGTTTAACCTGTGATGAGAATAAGGGTTAAAAGACTAATGAATGTTAATTGCTAAGTTCTCTATTAAGTATTTTGATCAAAGATCTGTGTCCCAGCTATGTTGTAGAAACTTGATTCCTACAACCCCCCCTGCTTCTACCTCAGGTGAGATTTCATCTGCTTCAGAGGTGTTGCCGAAAGGGCCGGTAGTTAAGGTTTTTTTGGTGCGTTGTTGAGGCATTGAACCCTGGGTCTGCTCCTGTGCCAACACTCTCCCTAGAGACATATTTGCATCTCACGGTTTCCCCTCTCCCTCCGACAGGATCGCTCTTGCAATTCTTATCAACACTCTTCCTTACAATGGTACTGTCAGTAGAAGAAACATTGATGTATTTCAGCTATACATATGCTCCTAACCTCACACATCAGGGGGCATATTTTATCACTGAAATTATGTCTGCAACTTCGCATGCAAATGGTTACAGGAATACAGCATCTCCAAACACCTATTAGTTCACCTGCAGCACCAAATATCCATTTCCAAAGGGGAAAAAACTATACAACTGGTCAAAAAATTGACATGCGCTGAAACACTAAAGGAAGCGCACACACAGTGCACGGGCCAAAGAAGCTCGTAGAGTGCACAATGCACCATATACACGACTGTGTATGATAAAATCCATGCACTCCTATGAATGACGCATTTATGGTTCTTTTCATCCCCTCACTCACTTCTGGACCAGCTCCCAACTTGATTTGACCCTCAAATCCAAGATGAATCCGAATGGGGGGTTGGTCAAAGACCTAAGGGTAACTTGAAGGGCCCCTTGTCCACACTAAGAACCGATTGGATATTGCCTCAAAGACATGCTATAAATGGAGGCCATGGGTGCACTAAGAATTTAAGAATCTCATAGTATTGTTATGCTACTTCAATCTTCCTTCAAGAAACCTCTTTTCTTCTTGGAGCATTCTAGCAATATTCCAATAAGTGATTCTCCTCACCTCTTGAGGGAATAGACTTGGATTTATTCACCATTTGTTTTTTAGTTTATCTTTGTAAGAAGATCTCTCAAATAAGGGACTCAAGAGCCCTCCTAAGGAGGAAGAAGGGATCCATCAGTCCTCATTTATCTACGGTGTTTGCCAACTAATATAGTTATCCATTGGTGGCATAATCTTGGTCATTTGGTTGATTTATTTTGGTTCAAAGTTTCTTATGCATTTTAGTTTTATTTCCTTAGTTATTTATTTAGTTGTTTCTAGTTTAGTTGTTTGTTTATTTCATGTGCTTGGATTTTTTAATTCATACACTAACCTTTGTCTTGTCTAGCAGGCCCAACTAGACTTGTAAGTGCCCTTGTTTTGCTCACCCAAGTGATGAAATGGACACAACACAGATGTTAAGTTGGATCAGGTACGTGACTATATATTTTAATTTGTATGAATTATTCTCTTAAAATAATTTACTTATGTCATGGGTTAATTACAAGTTTTTAAGTTTTATGCAACGTTTTTATATCATGTGTTACATGTTGTTTAATTATTATGTGAAACCTGAAAATAGTCGCCAATATACTAGAGTATGTGGTAAACTAAAAATATCATTTACAAACACATAATTTCATTTACCTTCATTAATTTTTGTTTTGGTAGTTTCTATGCACGAATATTACTATGTTGCTTTCGATTATTTTCTATTTTATAGATTGGGTATTGGGGAATTGAGAGTGATGTGAGGGGGAGGGGAGGAGTCATATGAGCTTCCACCTTCACATGGTTGGCCTTGTTTAGTAGAGGATAAATTATTCTTGAAACCAATAGAATCTCATTCATTTTTATACCATCATGATCATAGATGTCATTATTGTTTTCATAGTATTGCATCAACAAAGTTTCGATGAACATGTTTTTCATTTCTATAGAATCTTCGTTGAAACTATTTGAAAACATGGGACTTTGGTCCATGAGTTATGTGGCAAGAATAAGGTGTTAGATGAGATTTCCTATTTAAATAATGATTACGTACTAAAATATATCTAAAATATTGTACCAAAAAAGTACTTAGATAAGAGCAAAAAACAAAGACAACAAATAATTGATGATCAAGCACTTGTGCAATTTATGAAGTTCTTATTTATCAACATTATTGCATGCCCTTGAAGTACTATAATATTTGGAAACGTGCATTTCCAAACTCAAATATGACTCACAAAACCACTCTATATATCCGATCACGTCCATGTTTCGTTCGAACTTTCTCGGATTAATGTTGCGGTGCATGGTACTCCCAATAATATACCCATCGTCATGGTCATGCTCTTTATTTTCATCACCTATGTTATATAAAACCATCATCATGTCAATTAGGCCCATGCATTTTGTGGAAAGAAGAAGGTGCTAGAGGTAATTTCATATTTAAATAATGATTCCGTACTAATAGTCTTTAATTTATGGAGCAAAGAAGTACTTAGATGAGAGAAAAAAACAAAGACAAGAAATAATTGATGAAGCTTGTGCAATTTATATCAACTGATACTTGTTTATTGACATTATTACATGTACTTGCAGTACTATATGCAGGAACGTGTGTGTCGAATGAATTTTAAAAGGAACAACAAAAAGGCATTGTACTAGGACTAGACATGCACAACAGTGACCTGTGAATGGGGCCAATGTTGAAAGTTTTTCAAATTGTTTCTGTATGCACTCAAATTTGACATGGATAGACTATTTGCATGCCTTAATGATATGCGAGGGTTTCTGTACTCAAATTTGACTCACACAACCACTTGTTTCTATCATCAATTCATCATGTAAACCATAAACCCTATTTTTCTTTCAAAGTACACAAATTGGTTGACACAAGTTTTAATTTTGCATCATGCTTTCTTCATTTTTATTTCAGGTTCTACATTGTATATACAATGTATGTATGTCATATAAGTTGTGATGAAAAATACCTATTTTCATTCATTGTTTAATCAACACCATAAAAATATGCATGTCGAGATGGTGTTGTATCAATGTCGCTAAGTATTGCATGCGTCGATGCCATCATTATTGTTTTTTAAGTGTTTACTTATACAGGTTAATTATGTTTTTTAAGTTTTATGTCATTTTTGTATGTAGTGTGTTACATGTTCTTTATTACATCAGATTAGGTATGGGGGAATTGATAGTGATGTGAGGGNGTAATTAGAGCTTCCACCTTCACATGGTTTATTATATGCAAATTTTAGAAATTTTATGTGAAGGTGAGGTGATGAGCATGTTCAAAACAATGGAAATATGGTTCCTAAACACACAACCTGCACACATAGAAACAAGACTAAACCATGAAAGAAGTCATGAAAATTGGCCTTGACATCAGATTTTACCTTCCAATTTGTGCTTGTATGGATTGAAATTTGGCATGATAGGACAACAAACTTGCATTGACGATATGGAAGGGTTTTTCAATTTGTGTTTTTATGGGCTGAAATTTGACATGCTAGGACAACACACATGCATTAACTCTATGGGAGGGGTTTTGGACTCAAACATGAGTCAAACAAACAATTCGACAATCAAATATTCTTTTTTTATTATATCAAAAGCCAATAATAAGGCACGCCTACTCATGTACTTGACCCTTCTTATAACTGACATGTTGATGGGGCCAACGTTGACAGTTTTTCAATTTGTGCTTGCATGGACTAAAATTTGACATGGTTAGAATAGACGCATACAATGATGGTATAGGATGGTTTTCAGACTTAAACATGTCTCACACAATCAATTCCACAATCAAACAACAATCCTATAGAATAATTAATGTGAATGGGGCCAATGTTGAAATTTTTCCAATTTGTGTTTGTATGGACTGAAATTTGGCATGGTTAGACTAGATGCATGCATTGACGGTATGGGATTGTTTTTGAACTCAAACATGACTCACACAATCAATTCCACAATCAAACAACAAGACTATATAATAATTAATGTGAATGGGGCCAATGTTGAAATTTTTTCAATGTGTGCTTGTATGGACTGAAATTTGACATGCTAGGACAACACACATGCATTGATGGTATGGGAGGGTTTTTGAACTCAAACATGAGTAGTAAAAAAAAAAATCGAAAATCAAATATTCTTTGGTTATTCTATCAAAATCCAACAATATGGTGTGCATTCTCATATACTTGACCTCTCTTATAACTAACATGTGGATGGGGCCAACATTGAAATTTTTTCAATTTGTGCTTGTATGGACTGAAATTTGACATGGTTAGACTAGATGCATGCAATGACAGTATGGGAGGGTTTCTAGACTCAAACATGACATTGAAGAGATTAGTAGTATTTAATTAGTAAGAGTGGAAGTAGCAGTAGCTAAATCATCTTTTTTATTTTCACAATGGTGTGAAAATAAATAAGTTGGGAGGTGATGATGGGATTCCCAATTGTAGTATCATGAGGCCCATTTTTAAGATATTTTGATCATTTGTGTACTCTATGAGACCTCTATTGACCATGATTAATATAATTGTGTTGGATTTTATGTAATGTATTGATTATGAAATGATTTGGATGATTGAGTGGGTGTTGTATCCTATTTTAGATATGATTTTGATGATTTCATGCACGCCTAAGGCTCCACTAACATATGGTTCAAGAGGGTTGAAGTTCAAGGATGCCCTTCACCAACATTGCATGAGATAAAATGGGGATTGTGTCCCCCTCATCAACCTTCAAGGATTTACAATCATAAAATAACCCAAGGCACCTAATCCATCGTCATATCCATTTAAATCACTAAATGGGAGAGAATAACCTAGAAAAAAATAGGTCCCTAGAACATGCAACTATGAAACTATGCAACTTGAGCAACTTGATATTGAGATTACTTATGCAAATTATGCAATTAGGAAACTTATGAAACTATGAAATTTTATGCAACTTTATGCAACTATGCAACTTATGTAACTATGCAACGAACAACTTGATATTGATCTTACTTATGCCACTTATGCAACTATGCAACCTATGCAACTATGCAACTTTATGCAACCATGCAACTTATGAAACTATGCAACTTATGCAACAAGACTTTGATGATATTCTAACTTTATATTGAGCTTACTAAGGAACACAATGACGTTTCATCGAATATCTCTTCAATGAATGGAATAGGGAACTTCCCCTTGATGGTGATTTTATGAAGTTCTCTACAAAGAAAGAACCTATGGAAGATAAATTGGAGCATGATAAAGGGCACACACCCCAAGAGGGTGAATAGGCCTATCTGGTTGTCATAATAAAATTACTGTGCATTATGGAATACTATGTCATTGGTGTTAGCACATAATCTTGTATGCAAGGTGTTTTCCTACAAAGTGTCCCCTTCAGTGAAAAAAGTGGCAAAGAATGGGTCAAAAACCCACTTATCCTAAGTCTTGGGTGCATAAGCGCTCTGGATTATGCAGTGCATAGATCTGGGCCGTCAGAATATGTGCGCCCAGATCTTTGGTCCATATTCAATTCCGGACCCACCCCGGTCGTTCTACCTTTAATGGGTGGGGGGGATCTGATATGATAGTTTTCCTGTGCATGGATATGAAGGGCCAGTTTTCCCGTGCGTGGATATGAAGGGCCAAGCGAGTCGCACCCAGATCTATGGTTTAGGTCCCATTCTGGACCCCCCCCACGTCGTTCTACCTTTAATGATGGGGGGGGGTCCGATATGGGCAGTTTTCCATTGTGGGCCCCTTTGCGATCGTGGTGCCTCCTCCTTCCGTCACCCCCCTCCTTTTCCCACCTATGTTCCACTAGGCCTTGTGTCCACCAGTCACATCACTCGCCTTCCACTCACCCTCGTGGAATATCATTTTCCTTTTTGCTCCCTCTTGTCTTCCCACACCTGTCCCTCTCCCTATCATGTCATCCCATCATAGGAGACGTGTTCCCTTTCATAAAATCACATCCCACCACTGTATCTTTGTGCCCCCCACAAGACCTGCCACATTCGCCCTCTGGCCTCTCCTCATCTCACTTCCACATCTAATATGCCAAATCATCCCTGTCTAGTCACTGCTCATCTGTCTCTTCCCTTCAGGTGCCCAGTTATCGCGTCTGCCTCCACGTCTTACCATGAGGTCATTTAGCAGATCGAGGTGGTAGCATGAGAAGCCTCCACGTCCTAAAGGTGCAGAGTTGACCGAGGTCATTTTTTATCCCAAGGAAATAGTTATTGGAACGGTTGGTGGTGGGTGGACATCATTTCCACTATAAATGGAAAGTCTTGGAGAGGACTACTAGCTTGTCAACTCCTTGCAGGCTCGTTCTAGAACACGGTGGCATCTGACCGAAGTGCACGATGGCTCAAAGAATGCATGCAAAGTCTGCCAATAAACATGTAGATGCAATTCCTTCAATGCAATAACTCGAAGCTCCTGTTGGGATTTGCTCCAAGTATATGAAGGCATGTTTTTCTTTTTTGTATCTATCGATGGTTGAGCTATGCTCCCGAATTGTAAAACTTTAACGAAATTTATGGTTCTCTGGTTATGAGTTGTATATGAGACCTCCTATTTAATGAAAGTCAGCTTCTATCCATCTCTCTGTAAGATTTGTTTTAAGACACTCAGAATTGGCAGGTCCAGTCAAGGGAGATTATGTTGTGTGATGTGTGTTTGATCATGACAGTGTTTTCACCAGTTTTAAATCAATCTCCTGTGTCTTTTTCTTCCTCTTACCCTAAGTATCTCATTGAAAGATTCAAGTGAGTTGTTATAGTAGCCACCGTGATGTAGGTATGATCATTGTGTTACTATAACTGTGTCATCCTGACACATTTCATTGTTTTTTATTTCTTCTATGGGTTGTTGGAAGTTTGATGCCTACATCAGACCTTTGCAGTTTCTCTTTGAAGTCTTCCTCCTACTCACCCTTATTACAAATTACTGACTGAAGTTAAATCAAGACCTCACCTGCTTGTGCATAGCCTGGCCCGGGATTCTGAGTTAAACGATATTCTTATGGGTCTGCATCCATTCGATCACCCTTTTATATACCAACCGTGACATAAAACTGATGGGAATCAGGCTCTGCTCCTGCCACAATCCAGGAGTGACTTATGATGCTAACATTTATGGTGTCATTGTCGGGTGTTATCACTCCAGGAAACTACTTAGGGTTGTAAGCTAAGTATGCCTAGTAACTTAAGAATTGAATATTTTTTAGCAAATGGATCGATGGGATACCACAATAGCTCGATGGAAAGGTTGCTTATCAAATAGTTAAATGAGCCAGTGCTCTTAGAAACTGTAAATCAGATGATAAATAACAGAGATGGTATGCAGAATATTTCTGAGACAACCAAGTATATTAACATGCAGGGTTTATGCAACCAAATACATGCATAACATCGGGTCACACACAGCAATAAGAAATTTCTCAATCCAAATCATGAGCACAGGCTAAGCTAATTTGAACAGAGTGCAGAACAATGGTGGATGAAATATCTGATCACAACAACAAGAGAAAACTGTGATTTTTTATTAGAAAAAGCAACCAAAACATACAGCGAAG
>SNQJ01S0058682.1:25656-42963 GCA_010110895.2 Picea sitchensis
TCCTCTTCCCCCTATGGTATCATGGTGGTCCTCTTATTACTTCTCAAACAACCTTTTTGGTGGATATTGCATTATTATGTATTTCGTTTTATTCATTATTTCACATGCATAAATACACCATGGAAAACATAAAAATCACAACACAATTCTAACCCACCTTGGGCACCCATACAGATTGACAAGTTGACCTTGGGCTTGAGCTTCACACTAGGAATATAGAAAATGAAATTACAGTATTTACATGCAACTCATTTGATCGAGGCGGAAATTGGTGTCCAACCACCTATTCCACTGGCTCAAAACATGGGTTTTCACCTTGGCATTTTTTCTACATCTTTTCAGGTCCTAAACTTCTAGGGTCATTTTGAGGCCCTAAACAACATTATTTTTGGGCCTGCCACAGTCACACTGTAGGATTTATCCAGAGTGTGATGGAAAAATGTGTAGTCCTCGGAGAGGCCTTTCAAATGAGCTATCATGCACCCCAAACGAAGATTGTATGCAAAATTTACGCCCTTGGGAATTTGACATACCAACTACCCCCATTGGGGCCCGCAAACCTTTTGGTGTTTTATCTTCCGAGGTTAGGGTTTTGGATTTTCTTTACGTTAAAAAATCCTCTATAACCTCATTGTAAGCGATGGTGATGCTTACAATGAGTCTCTAGACGCCTTTTTAACATAAATAAAATCCAAAACCCTAACCCTGGAAGATGAAATGCCAAAAGGTTTGCGGGCCCCGATGGGGGTAGTTGGTACTTCAACTTCCCAAGGACGTAAATTTTGCATATGATCTCCATTTGGGGTGCACCGATAACTCGTTTAAAAGGTCTATCTGAGGACTACAAATTTTACTATCACACTCTGGCTAAAGCCTATTGTGTGATTGTGGCAGACCAAAAAAAAACATTGTTTAGGGCCTCAAAACAGCCCTGGAAGTTTAGGACACGAAAAGTTGTAGAAAAAATGCCAAGGTGGAAACCCTTGTTTTGAGCCAATGGAATAGGTGATTGGCCATCGATTTCCACCTGGATCATCATTGGAGAACCCTAATTTCGTAGCATTTTTCTTTCAAAGCATCTTCTCTTATCCTTCAAACTATCTTCCATTCCAACCTCCAAACAATTTTTCTTTCTTTCATTTGATTTCTCACCTTTCTAAAGAAATGATCTATGCCCATTTGACTTCAACACCATAACAGAAAAGAGAGTTTTTTTCATATACTAGTTTCTAATCTCTAGAAAAGATACTAAAAAACAAAATAAAGTAATAGTAAGTAGAAGTGTGAACGCAAGTCCAAAGCTACATGTGCACCATCAACATCTGGTGTAATAGGGTGGAGGAGATCTATGCTATTTATGTTCCATTCCTTTTCTATTGGTTTCTCCAATAGAAACCCTCTTGGAGCCTTGAATTGCTTGGAGGAGAAAGTGGTAGTTTGCATTCAGCCACCGAAGTTCCTTCCCAGTTTCCTTCAAAGTAGTGTTTCTACTCTCCTACACCTCATCATAGTACCTGGCTACAAGCTCCTTGGCTTTCCAATATGAATCCAATAATATAGAGTCGAGTGGTGTAGCTTCTGAGGAACCTTCTCTCCAATTGTTCAATTAATATCTATCTTATGTCGCTATGTGAACACCTAGACAATTTGTATAACATTTGTCCTCTTGTATTGTCGAGGTCGAAAAAAATCTTATGACATTCAAGCTCTAGAATTCGATGGTCTTCCCCATGCAAAAGCATATTCTTGGGACCTTTGATGATTTTCTTTTATGAATCCTCTTCCCAACGAGCTAAGAAAAGCCTCATAAACTAGAACTAAAACTCCCCTCCATATTTCTATGCTTAGAACTAAAACTCCCCTCCATATTTCTATATTGTGTTGGTTGTTTTCCACTGTGGAAGTTACTCTATTTGCTTTTAAACCTCCAAGCCAATTTCAAGTATCGGTTTCAAGTAACATGAAGAGAATTGTTTTCTCATCCCACCGAGAATGAGAAACAATTGGTGCTATAGTACTTTGGCTTTCATGGTATTGCGTGGGTCCACCACATATAACGTTAAAGATAAAGTAACCATGTTAAAGACATATCTTAAAAATTAAAAAGCTTCGATGATTTAACTGAAATTTTATAAGAGATTATGAAAATATGCTTAAGTATATGATAATTATAGTGATAGTCAATAGGATTTAAATTTTGGCCTTCTGTTTGTACAAATAAATTTGAGCAAGTTACCCATTCTCTTTTATCTTGTTTGTATATAAGAAACATAAATTTTAAATCATTTCACTGCAACATCATCGGGTACAGGAGCAACTTGCAAGCATATCCACTCTTTACCCGCAACAATTTAACCAAATTCCCGACAGCTGCAACCACGCAACCAACCAATTCGCTGCACATGCCGCCTTAAATTTCGTTCTGAAACACAATGTATATATTACTGTAACGCCAGGATGTGTTAGCAGCATGGAGATTGGCATCATCCCTCCTGCATGCTGCTCTCTCAAACATATTCGACATCAATGGACACGCACATGGCAAGCTCAGATTTGTTTTAAACCGATCTGAAGTTAATATTATCAGATTCAAAGTTAAAATAAAATGAAACTACGTTCATTTTTTAGAAATTCACCAACTAAATTTAAATTCATTGGTAAGTAATTTCTATGTATGAAGGGTTTCTTTTACATTAACCATATGGCTTCATCTGGTTCTTCTACAAGTTCGACCACCGTCACACTGTTATTTCTCATTTTAACGCCGGTGGAAGGCAGGCGCTTACGAACCCTCGTCGTCTTCACAGCATAACTATTTGGGTCAATCCCTACAGTAAGTGAGGACAAACAATAAAACGGAAATCAGAAAGATGTTCTCATTTATCCAACGCCAGATGTGAACGATGATGACGTTTTAGGTACTTTTCAGCTCATAGTGCTTGCACCCTACAAAATCGTTTACACTTTTTCACATTTGGCATGCCATATACAGCTTGCTATGGGGTAGTCAGGTGATATATACATAGTAGGAAGGCCTACAAAAACATTCAATACTACATAGCAAACTGTATATAATATTCAATACTACATAGGAAACTGTATATACTACATAGCAAACTGTGTATATAATATTCAATACTACATAGGAAACTGTATATACTACATAGCAAACTGTATAGTATATAGTTGTAGAATTTCAGTCTCCTAATGATAAGTTCATCTTCTAATGATACGTTCATATTCTGGAACAGTAAACTACATGACTGGTTCACTAAGTTCATCTTCTAATGATACGTTCATATTCTGTAATGATAAGTTCATCTTCTAATGATACGTTCATATTCTGGAACAGTAAACTACATGACTGGTTCACTAAGTTCATCTTCTAATGATACGTTCATATTCTGGAACAGTAGACTACATGACTGGTTCACTCAGAAATAACCCCTCCATCCACTCAAAAAGGTTGCCAGATTTGGATCAAGCTTTTAGCCTACTAAGGACAGTACTTTTACCAATTAAATTTGGATATGACAGCTCAGTCTAATTTTCCTATCAATGTAACTAATTTATCATCTTAAAATGTTTCTTAATAAACATTACCGATATGGACAACCTTCCTATGAAATATGAAATTTACTATGAAATCAATAGAGATGAAATGTACAACGGAACTATTTCCTGGTATCACTGAACTTTTTATTAATGTCTGGTACATGAAGGAAGGTTTCTAGGATCTAAGTTTGATAGTAAATGAAATATTCAATGCATAATCAACGTAACCCAACAATTACGGAGTGGCGGGTTGGCGAAGTAGGGGTTCACTTTTTTCTTTTTTTATGGCCACCCTGTCCGGTGAAATACATTTTGGACCCAAACTTCTGTCATATACATTTTGCACGCAACAATTCAGTCATATACATGAGAGTAATTCATAGAAATGCACGGAACAAATAAGTAGTCGCGGGTTCACACTTTTCATGTCGAGCGTGTTCTGTGGTATACATTTTGCACCAAACACTTCCACTATGTCAATTTTGCACCCAACAATTTCGTCATGTACATGAGACTGATTAATTTATAGAATATTATGACATTGTATGAAGATTTATAGCAATTTATATAATGCTATAACATGTTTTACTTAATGAATAGTATAAACAATTATTTAAATTGTATTCAATAAAAAAAAATTATAAGTAAGATTGTATAAAAGACTATCAAAATGAAGGACTACAGAGAATTTCCATGGTTTCAAGATGTAAATACTGAGCTACCCTAAGGGGGAACCAGCTCAACCAGCCGAACCGCTTCATAACTAAAGTCTAGACTGCTACTGACGCAAAAAGAGTTCAAAACTCTGGCCCGTAAGTGTGGTCGTTATAACTATAGAAAGTGTAGACAATATAACTATAAAAACCATGGACAAATGCATGAAAGGTCAGCATGCACATGAGAAAATAACAGAGAAAAACAAGAGACAGATCACCGGTATGGGCTGTAGTGCGGCGATGCAGCCATGCAAAAGGAGCCAAATGTCGTGTCCCCGGGAGGAGGTTGCTCCTCCTCGACTGGTGTCTGGTCCAGTTGCATGGCATCCTTTGTCTGTGATGGCACGTGCTCTTCCTTCTGGACGTCCTCCCACTGTGATGGAAGCCTATGCTCCTCGCGGTTTGCCTCTGTGTGGACCAAAGTTTCATGTGCCAACACTGGTGCAGAGGTTGTTGTTGGTTGGGCTGTTGTTGCTTGGCCTGTCTCTAGTGGGAGGTGATGAGCACCCTGTAACGCAGAGAGAAACTATAGGAGTTGAGAGGCGTTGTTGTCCAGGGTCTCTAGGCGAAATCGAAGGTCGTCCATGTCGCGACACAGGTCAAAATCCAGGCTCTGCACCAGTGCAAGGAATGTTTGTCACTTGCATTCTAGGCCAGCGTTGGAACCGGCTCGAGATTGGGGTTGTCGTCGTGAATTTTGACTGGCTTCCAGACCATCCATCTGAAATTGGGCATCCTAAGGCTGGTCCTAAAGTGACTGGGTAGTTGGAGAGTTGGGAGGAGCCAAAGGGCTTGGGTGTGAAACAGATGTCGAATTGCATAAAGGTCTTGGGTTGTAGTCGAGTGACAGCCATGAGCAGTCCATCCCCTCCATTTGGTTGGCAAGGGATGCAGTAAGGGGTGGGAGAGAAGCGGGAATTTGAGTCAACTGCGCCAAGGACGAGGACGAGGTAGTCGAAGAGGAGGAGGATAGCAGTGAGGGAGAAGGCGGGGTCAGTTTGGCTGGCAGGATGACACGCATTTCAACTTCCCTAGTAGTCGGGGCATCTCCGGGACAATGGGAGAGTGAAAATGCGCCAGCAACAGAGTAGGAGAGGAAAAAAGCAGAGCATGGAAAGGCTGAGCAGGAGGTCAATCTGTGAGAAGAAAAACCAGGAAAGAATAGGCCATTTGGAACCGTTGGAGCAATTGAAATAGGCCGGGGAGCTAGTGAGGTTCCATAAATGGCCGCACGTGTAGAGTAAAGTTCCAGCAAGGTCCATCGAAAGGATGTGAAGACAGAGCAGGGCGCACTGAGAGTAATGGCTCTCTGCCTCGAGCGAGCTGAAGTTAAAGTCATGAAACACATGGGTAGGAAGTTGAAGTACATGGGTACGTGGGAAAAAATCGAAAAAAATAGTGGTAATGCCTGTTACATAGGTTTGTTGACAAAAAACACAAAAAAAATTAGCATTCCTGGCTTATTTTGTTTAAAAGAAGGGATCGTGGACACAATAGAAATTGAAATTTATGAAATGAAAGGTTCCTGGACAACATAATTTATACACAAAATATGTAATTTTACAAAGCGGAGCCCTCATTCAATACTTGGCCAGTTTTTGGATGGCGGGTTCTCGGGATGTTGGGCTCAAAATTGGGGTTTTGGTCTTCCATGCCCTACAAAAAGCATTGATAGTTCTGCGATATACAAACTGAAAATCGGACTTGCGGACTATTAGAATTTTAAAGGCCCAAGGGAAAAATCACAAAAAAATAGTAGTAACGTCTATTACATAGGTTCGTGGAGAAGTGTTTGGTGCAAATTTGACATAGGTTCACGAATGCTACTTGACATACAAATTGACATACTAATTTGCGAATTAGTTTTCTTTAAAACAAGGGCTGGTGGATACAAAAGAAGTTGAAATTTATCAAGTTATAAGTTCCTGGACAGCATAAATTACACATATGAAATCTGTAATTTTATAAAGTACATGGACGGAAGCTTGATTCCGGGTTGTCAGGGTGTTGGGATGAAAATTGGGTTTTTGTTGTTGCGTGGCCTACAAATAGCATCGAGACTTCCGCAATATACAAATTGACAAGCGGTCTTGTGAACTATTTGAATTCTTGGATCGCAGGTTCTCAGGCTGGCGGGCTGAAAATGAAATATGTAATTGGGCTGAAATTGGGCTTCTGTTGTTCCGTGGCCTACAAAAATCAAATATGTAATTTGGTTAAGTAGATATATAGAGCATGCACGAAAGCTTCATTCTGGTTTGTCGGGTTTACGGGCTAAAAATTGGGCTTCTGTTGTTCCGTTCCCTACAAATAACATCGAGAGTTCTGCGATATACAAATTGACAAGTTGTTTTGCGGACTATTTGAATTTTTGGATCGAGGTTCTCTAACTGGCGGGGTGAAAATTGGGCTTCTGATGTTCCGTGGTCTACAAATAGCACCTACAGTTCCATGATATAAATATTGACAATCGGACTTGCAGAGTATTTGAATTTCAAGGGGCTCGTGTCGAATAACCAAATTGAAATAATAAACTCAATAACTTATTTTTCTATCAAAATTAGTTTTCCTTTCTACATATGCTGGTGGACAAAAAAAGAAAAAAAAATAGTATTGAGGTCTGTTACATAGGCTGGTGAACATAAGTATGAAAAAAATAGCATTCTCAGATTATTTTTCTTTAAAAGAGCGGGTTCTTGACTTAGCTAGTTTTTGGATCGTGGATTCTCGTGTTGGGGACCTGAAAAGCGGGTTTTTGTTGTTCTGTGTCCTACAAGTAGCACCTAGAGTTTTTTGACATACATATTGACAATTAGACTTGCGGAGTATTTGAATTTGAAGGGGCTCATGTCGAATAACCAAATTGAAATAATAAACTCAATAACTTATTTTTTCTATCAATAAAATCATTTATAATTAATTAAAACAAGTTTAGAATTCAAGAATTAGTTTTCCTTTTTACATATGTTGGTGGACAAAAAAAGAAAAAAAAAAGTAGTACTGACGTCTGTTACATAGGCTGGTGAACATAAGTATGAAAAAAATAGTGTTCCCGAATTAGTTTTCTTTAAAAGAGTGGGTTCTTGACTTAGCCAGTTTTTGGATCACCGGTTCTCGGGCTGGGGACCTGAAAAACGGGTTTTTGTTGTTCCATGTCCTACAAATAGCACCAGCAGTTTCACGATATACAAATTGACAATCAGACTTGCGGACTGTTTGAATTTTAAGAGGCTCGTGTTCAAATAATTTAGCATTCGTGAATTAGTTTTATTTACATAGGTTTTACATACGCTGGTGGAGAAAAGGACAAAAAGTATAGTACAAATGTCTGGTATGTAGGGCGGTCGACAAAAGGACCAAATAAATAGCATTCCCGAATTAATTTTCTTTAAGACCATAAACCATACATAGAAAATGCGTAATTGTCTATACATACTATCTATAAAAATCTAGGAACACATAAAAGCATAAAAAAAAAACTAGCATTTCCGAATTAGAGCATGGACGGAACCCTCATTCGATACTTATCCAGTTTTTGGATTGCAGGTTCTTGGGCTAGGGACCTGAAAATCGGACTTTTGTTGTTCCATGTCCTGCAAATAGCACTGAGAGTTCCGTGATATACAAATTGTCAATGGGACCTGCGGACTATTTGAATTTTAAGGGGCTCGTGTCCCAAAAATTTAGCATTCGCAAATTATTTTTCTTTACATAGGTTTTACATACGGTGGTGGACAAAAGCACAAAGAATATAGTGCCAATGTATGTCACATAGGGCAGTGGAGAAAAGGACCAAATAAATAGCATTCCCGAATTAGTTTTCTCTAAAACAGGGGCTCATGGATACACGAAATTGAAATGTATCACATTATAGGTTCCTGGAGAGCATAAATTATTCTTTAAAACAAGGGCTCGTCGACACAAGAAATTGAAATTTATGAAATTATAGGTTCCTGGAGACCATTCCCGAATTAGAGCATGGACAAAACCCTCATTCAATACTTAGCCAGTTTTTGGATCGCAGGTTCTTGGGTTGGGGACCTGAAAATTGGGCTTATGTTGTTACATGTGCTGCAAATAGCACCAAGAGTTCCATGATATACAAATTGACAATGGGACCTACCGACTATTTCAATTTTAAGAGGCTCGTGTCCCAAAATTTTAACATTCGCGAATTAGTTTTCTTTACATAGGTTTTACATACGGTGGTGGACAAAAGCAAAAAAAATATAGTGCCAATGTCTGTTACATAGGGAGGTGGAGAAAAGGACCAAATAAATAGCATTCTAGAATTATTTTTCTCTAAAATAGGGGCTCGTGGATATAAGAAATTGAAATGTATCAAATTATAGGTTCCTGGAGAGCATAAATTATACATAGCAAATATGTAATTTTTAAAGTAGATATTTACTTTTATATATTATGGGGATGAGATTTTATAGAGCATGCATAGAGCCCTCATTACATACTTCCATAGAGCCCTGATTCGATACTTAGGTAGTTTTTGGATCGCGGGTTGTGGAGCTGGCAGACTGAAAATTGGGCGTCTGTTGTTCCATGGCCTACAAAGAGCACTTTTGTTGTTTCGTGATATACAAATTGACAAGCGGACTTGCGGACTATTTTAATTTTAAGGGCCTTTGTGGAAAAAGTATGAAGGACAAGTGGTGAAGATGCAAGAAATGACATACTCTCTACATGTTAGAGTACAAAAAAAGTAGTGAACACAATTTTATGACATTTATATAAAAAATAATGAAACGTGTTACATATTCCTGGAAATTTAAAGAAACACGCACACACACACACATACACACACACACACACACACACACACACACATATATATGATATTTCAAATTTGAGTCAATGATTTATTTCATACTTTATTTTGAAAATGACCAGGCCGAAGAAAATATGCATAGGAAAAAAAGAGAACTGAGATAAAATAAACAAAATGACTTTACATTCAGCATAGCTGAAGATAAAAATCTAAAAACATGTAAATATATAAAGAGACAAAAGAATAGTTTTATTTGGAATATATGAAAAAAATAATAGTTTGTAAATGGAAATGGAAATGTAAATGTGTTTGTCATATATACTAGAATTGAGGCTCCTGAGGACCATAATAGAAATATGTACAAGAAATAGGACTGTGGAAAGAAGTTGGACACGGTACAATGTAATACCTGAAAAGTAGAAATGGGAAGATCATGTTTTGGCTATAGATTTTTACTCAGAAAAGTTGGAATAACTGGATTGATAAAGAAAGAACTATGCATTTCCTTGTTGGATTTCGTCGGTGACCTAATTCAAGTTCTCTTCAATATATCTTCTCAAGGGGGCGACGTTGATGTCATTGCGGATTTCAATGCTGAAAACTTCATTTTCTAATTTTCTTAGATCAATTGAAAGTTTACACAAAGATTCATCAATGTCTCCATTCTATACTGAATACCGGACTAGCCAGTTGTCCACCTCTTCTTCATGATATTCAAGAATCCTGTAAAAAAATTCTAAACACAAGGCCTTCAAATTATCAACTTGTTTATCAAAAGCTTGCTTGGTTGAGGCCAGCGAGTTGAGGATTAAGATGGGGTCCTGAAAGTTGTTTGTCTTTCCTGCTAAGTCTATTTTGGTGAGATTTGTGAATAATGTTTTTTTCTTTGATATTGCTTGCTCACATGATTGGACGATGAGATACAAGTTCTTCACTTTCTCTTTCCAGCATGCTTCTAATTGAGTGAGACATTTATTGGAAGGGAGATCATGTTGTCTTCTTCTCGTCTCTGGCATGTTGCTGACATGAAAGGAAAAAGGTATGACCATGTGCACATAGAAATTTTCTTCATTTTTTTAAATCCATTTGCATAAGTAGGAGCAAGTTATGTGCCCTGCTCCCTAGGGAATCCATATTATGTGATGTTTACAAGGCCTTAGTAATCAGTTCCATTCTTTTGTTGATAGTTTTCTCGACATATCCTCTACAGGATGCGAGGAAGCTGGAGGACCCGTTTAGATTTTTTGCAGGGGTGCACGTAGTAGCAGGCATGGCTATTCCCAAAGAACTGTGAAGCAATGGCATAGGAAACAAAGCTTCCTCTAATTCCTTAATCCGTTTCTTTAGCGTGGCATTTTCGACTTCAATGACTCCAATGGAATCATGAAGAGCATTTCCAGCTTCCATGTGAAGTTGAGAGATTTTGGACGCCTGCATATTGGCAAGGTCAAGTTTTGAACGATGTTTTTTTTTATTATTTTTTACATCTCTTTTTTCAATGATTAATTTTTTTGATCCGGATTCAAAAACAACACTCTAGAATACAAAGGATTCATCTTCGTAAAAAATTAGGGTATCAACCATGTCCATTGAGCAGGTATGTTGAACTGTGTCTCCGGGCTGATCAAGGTTGCAGAATATGCTTTCCAAATCAGCGTCAAGATCCATGTTTTCACTGTAAATTTCTGCACGGGAAGCTTGTGAGGAAGATGTTCACTGTATCTCTACAAAAATGTTGTAGAGCTAGTGTTAATACTTTATGAAAATGTTGGTTTTCTCCAGACGCTGCTTGAAATGAAGAAATGGAGGGGACAATATAACCCCCCCGGAAACATTGCTTCAATGCGTGCGAATGCAAAATCTCCTCATTAATGACAATATCTATGCGTGTTGTATGATGACCTGTTAGAAGTAAAGATTAATTGTTCAATACTTAGAAGTGTGAAGGTGGTAGTTACGGCGAAGAACATTTAAGGATTGGAGGTTTCGTGAATGAACCAAGCTGGCAGCGTGAGAATGACATTCCATAGTATTTGAAATTAATACTGGGAAGAGATTCGAGGTTTCGTGAAGGAAGCAAGTTGGCGGCGTGCGAATGACATTCCATGGTGTTTGAAATTAAGACTGGGAAGGGATAAGAAAAGCCCTCGCAAAAATTGCATTGATGGCAGAACTTCTCGAGCCTTGTGCGCATCAATGACATCTTAGACGGTGTCTACACAATGACCTGTTAGCATTAAAGATTTAGAAAGAAGACATATATATATACATAAACACTATTTCTTATTATGCACATATGTGAAGGTGACGGGAACAAGGAAGAGAAAGCAAGGAAGGAATGGCCAAGTCTAAAAGTGCATGGTGAAATTGTTGAGTGTTCAATGCTGAAACTACATGAGTCGGAATTGTTTAGCTAACCAAACGAAAGGGCTCGGTCCAACTCCTAGTGCATATTTCATAATTCATGTGCAACACCAACTCTGCAGTTACCATATCAGTATATGTAGAAAAGAGGAAAAACTAAAAATGTACCTTCATAAAGTATCGACATGAGATTTTATAGAGCATGTACGGATATGTCATTCCATGCTTTGCCACTTTCGGGATCGCTGGTTCTCGGGCGAGCGGGTTCTTCATAATTCTCCACTCATCAGTTGGCTCAAGAAACCGAAGCATTTATTAAACTCTGCTTCCTGATTTTGGTCTAACCTAGTTCGCACGGTTCCTATTATCCTCAACTAGATCAGTTGGATCCCATGCGTAGGTCATGATATTCTGATAGGCAAAGATAAGGTCCTTGGCCTAGGAGAAAGTTCTCTTCTTCCAAATTATTTAATTTCTCATATTAATAGCAGAGGTATTATCTCTCTTGCGCAAGCTCGGACAACCACAAATCCAGTTACGACAACCACCATTTGGATGACTAGCACCAATATGGAATTGTCAGGAACGCAAGCGATCAGTTGGACTGATTATACTGGTAATTTAAACGTTGCTGACATAGTTATAAAACCATTTATGGAAGATGCTCTGATGTGGTCAAGCGATAGAAAAAGCATGGAATTATTGGTCAAAAATGTTTATAATTCTCTCTTGTCTACACAATTTCTCCCGGTGAAGCTCGGCTAGCAAAGAAAAATCTAGAAATGGCAACTTCCCCTCAAGGTAAACTAATTCTTTTGGTTAGCCACTCATTCTAAAATACTAATTTGGTACATGTTACAGCAAAAAGGAACAGTTGATCCAAGTAGATGTTGCCTGTGTGGATTAATGGAAAAAAATATAAAGCATTTATTCATTGATTGCATCTTCACTCATTCAGTTTGGGAAAAAAGTGCCTTGCTGCTCAAATGTAACCTCAAATGGGAAGGCATGTCTCTTAGGGATTGTATGGATGCTTGGGTGTTGAATAAACAACTTCCAAAAAGATTACCAATATTAACTTGTTGGTTTATATGGAAAGAGAGAGACAAGTCATTGTTTGAGGATTTGCATCCAAATGATTGGGCTGTCACCCATAAGATACTAAAAACACTGAATATTTATTCGCCAGTCAGCATTGATAAAGGGCATTGATAAAGGACTAAGACTGAGTTCAATATTAAGGAGGACTCGTTATGCTATAGCTTTTTTTTTATGGTGTTGCGTTAACTGGAGGCTCCAAGTGTGAAGCGGGGGGAGCTATAAAATGCCCAAACTCGCAAGCTTATCGTTGGTTTTTTAATTGTGGGGATGGAACAAATACAAAGGCCGAGCTTTTAGGAGCAAGGGCTACGTTAACTATTGTGAAGTTGCTAAATCTTCATTCTATCCAGGTTATGGGGGATTCCAAAGTTGTCATCCAGTAGCTTAAGCAGGAAGGGAACCTCCAAACTATTAGCAATGAAGGTTGGAAAAGAAAAATAAAAGATTTGATTTCCACTTTCAAAAGCTTACATTTTCAACACATTTTCCCATAAGAAAATGAAAAGGCCAATCAATTATCCAAACAAATCCTCACTGCTACTAAAGGACGGATTTCCTACTACACTTGGGATGGCGAAAATGCTGATCCTACCTTCCAAGTGGATGTCTTTTAATTTATCCTAACGCTTTTCTCATTTGATATTTTCAGTCGTCTTCACTTTTTTAAATCACTGATAGGGCGGATATTTCTATAGAATCAGTTCTTGTTTAAATCACTGATAGGACGGATATTTCTATAGGATCAGTTCTTGTTTGTAACCGGATATTTTAATTAAGCCTAGTGTTAAGATCGGCTTGGGCAGCCTAGTTATTGGCTTTGATTTTCTTTTTTAAATAACTGATAGGGCGGATATTTCTCTAGAATCAGTTCTTGTTTGTAACCGGATATTTTAAGTAAGCCTAGTGTTAAGATCGGCTTGGGCAACCTAGTTATTGGCTTTAATTTTCTCGGAATTTTGGCCTTTTGTTCTTGTTTGTATAAGAAACATAAATTTTAAAACTTAGTTTATTAATCATTTCACTGCAACATCATCGGGTTTAGGGTACAGGTGCAAGCATATCCACTCTTTACCCGCAACAATTTCACCAAACTCCCGACAGCTGCAGCCTGCAACCACCCAATTCGCCGCACATGCCGCCTTAAATTTCGTTCTGAAACACAATGTATATATTACTGTAACGCCGGCCTGCCAGGATGTGTTAGCAGCATGGAGATTGGCATCATCCCTACTACAAGTTCGACCACCCTCACACTGTTATTTCTCATTTTAACGCCTGTGGAAGAGACATGCGCTTACGTACCCTCGTCGTCTTGAAAGCATAAATATTTAGGTCAATACCTACAGTAAGTGAGGACAAACAACAAAACGGAAATCAGAAAGATGTTCTCATTTATCCAACGCCAGCTGTGAACGATGATGACGTTTTAGGTATTTTTCAGCTCATAACGTTTGCACAGTACCACATTGTTCACATTTTTTTAGTTTTTGGTTAGCAATATATAACTTGCTATACAGCACTAAATTAAATGATATGACAGATGATCAAACTATATATATGACCTATAAAAACATTCAATACTACTTAACAAATTATGAATTACAGAAACATTCAATACTACTTAACAAATTGTATATAATTCATAGTTTTGTATTATCACTACTTAACAAATTGTATATAATTCATAGTTTTGTATTATCACGGTAGAATTCCAGTCTGTACGTTCATCTTCTGAACCAGTAGACTACATGACTGGTTCACTCAGAAATAGCCAATCAACTCAAAAAGGTTGTCAGATAGGTATGAAATCAATAAAGATGAAATGTACAAGTAACTATTTCGTGCGTATGACATAACTTTTCAATTTTTTTAATATAAATAAGTTACATAAGTTATAATAATATTTTTACTTTCCCTGGATGGGGTGACGGCGTGGTAGCTCGGGCAGGAGCCAGGTCAGGGCACTTCCGTGTTTAATCAACATGCGGATGGGGTGACGGCATGGTAGCCCGGGCAGGAGCCACGTCATCGTGGAGTGAATAGTCCACCTCGCTTGAGCTTTGTGGTTGTGTTTATGATGTTTTAGGAGAAGAGTTGCATCATTAATCTCACATAGTTTGGATTTAGGGAAGAACCATAGTTTAAAGCATGTATGTTGGAATTTGGTTATGGTGGTATGGCATTTCCATATATAT
Source organism: Picea sitchensis (assembly GCA_010110895.2). NCBI lineage: Eukaryota > Viridiplantae > Streptophyta > Pinopsida > Pinales > Pinaceae > Picea > Picea sitchensis. The sequence continues at coordinate 40,371 of SNQJ01S0058682.1, forward strand.
ATGGTTAAGGTCATTTTATTTGTTTAATCTTGTTGTTGGGTTTGTTAGGTTCCATTACAATTCTCAAAATGAAGCAACCACTATCAAGGCTTTGTCTACTAGGTTTTTTGTTTTCTCAAAGAGGTTAATCTATCGAGCTCTAAGTTTTATATGGTTGGTTACTAGTTTTTAATATGTTGCAAATGATGTGGTTAGAAAGGCCAAGGCTGAAGCTTGCACAACATTGTCAGCTCTTACTTCTACCTAAATTCATTCCTTTGAACAATTGGTTCAGGCTATCAATGGTATGCTCAATCATTCTCATTTTGATCCTCTTCAAGCAAAGAATCAACCATGAAGTCAAAAGGGTCATAGGATGGAATAGGTTTCGTTGAGAAAGGCCAAAGTAGCCAACCCAAACAAACTATAAGGGGCTACCACTACTAGAAAACGCCCCGATAGGTCATTAGATCTTAGGTAGATGCTATGAAAACAATGACCAATTATCAATGTCGATTTCGACACACTATCAAGCAGGAAATGGATGCCATGGAGCAAGCCATTCCCAAGAAAAGATGGGAGCTCTCCAAATCTCCATTGGAAGAAAAATTCGTGGAAGGGGTGCCTCACATTAGTTTTTCTAGATCATGGGACAAAAAATTATTTAGTCTAATTGAATTACATTTGCTTAATAAATCCTTAATCACCTAGGTCATTGAAGAAAAGACACAACAACTACAAGAAGTCTTCAGTCAACATTTGAACTTGCTTCACAAAAAGTTTTATGCAGTGTGTAAAATAGTTTTCAATTTGGAAATCATTGTTTCATACCATACTAGAGACTGATATGTTCCAGACCATACCATAGTCAAGATACTGGGAACTCTTTGGGCACTTACATCAAATCAAATCTTGACCGGATTATGTAAATATTCTCATATTTTTGTTGAGATAGGCCTTAGTAAGGGCCTTCTGAACAAAGTGTCTCTCAAATAAAAAACAATTCAATACACTCAAGTCTTAGATTATGAGAACACAACTATTTTTTGTTTGATATGTCATCTACCAAGACATTTACGAGTTCTTATCCCCGTGCTTGTGCTCATTGTACTAGGATAAAAGTGACAAAATAAAATCAAATAATTGAATTTTTTCTAGAAAATGATGATGATCAATGAGGATCAACAATCGCTAGTGCCAATACGAGAATCCACTCCTCCTTTGGGGAATAACATAGAAGACACAACTCACACTTTGAAAACTTTGAAAACATGTTACATGCTTGAAAAAAAAATGAGGAGAAATAATATTCCTCACTCTTACATTTTTAGTTTTCTTCATCCTCTTTATTCTTTGGATTTCTCTATTAAGATGATATTAATTATCAATCATATAGTTTTAACTTTAAAAATATAGGATTAAGTATTAAGTATTAATAAAAAAATGTTATCAATCTTCAATAATAACAAATGAAATTATGCTACATGAATTAAAAAAAAAAAAAAAAATTGTGTGGAGTTTAGTTTTATCTAATCACTATTTCAATTCTAATGAATTATGTTGTCCCCTATCAACCCTCGTCAAATTTATCAAATTCGAAAATAGATCATAGTTCAACTTTTTTCCATTTTAAAAATCATTTTTTCTTAATATATAAAAGAATGTAATAAATTCAACATTTTTTTCCGTTTTAAAATTCATTTTTATTAATATATAGAAAAACCAAGTAGTAAAACAAAATCTATTTATTTACAAATACACTCATTCACGTTTCACTCTCATTGTCATCATCATAGATTACAAATGCATTATTTCACTATGTCTTATCATGGATTACAAATGCACTATTTCACTCCCAGTCACCCCTAATACCTCTCCCTCATCCTCATTGGTTTCAAATGCATTCCTTCACCCTAACCCCACTTTCATTAAAGTAGGAAGGGGGTTGTAAGTGAAAGAGTGAATTTGTAAAACCCCAATCCCCATCCTCACTAAGAAATGCACTCCTTCACAAATGTTACAATTGTTACCCCACTTGCACTCATTGTCCCACGAGTCAATAAATGCATTGATGAAATGCACTCATTTTCCCCTTCACCTATCTCCACTCTCACCATCACTACCCTCACCCTTATTATAGTAACAAATTCACCCTTTTACATCCCCTAACATGAATGAGTAAATGAGGCTGGTAGTGATGAAAAACTTTCCACTTAAACCACCCTAGGGGCTGATGGTGTAGGAAACCCACCCTAGGGGTGCATGGTGTAGGAGTGTATTTCATAAGAGTGGGGCTCGGGGAGTAAGATCCTACTTACTCTACATTATATCTAATAACTCTACATTATATCTAATAACTCTACATTATTGTAAATTCTAACCTTGTACAATATCCACTGTATACAGATATTCAGAAAATAACAGAAAAGATACAATGGAAACTACAAACATTACACAGAGATTTTTCCCCTGGAAACCCAATTCGGGAAAACCAACATATTCTATATTCATTCTTTGTGTTACAATGTTTACAATACAAAATTCATATAGGAGCCAGTGGCATCCAAAACCCTAACCCAATGACCTGGATTAGTCCAAAACCCTAATTCCTTAA
>SNQJ01S0058683.1:30086-64524 GCA_010110895.2 Picea sitchensis
TCCAAGTCCAAGAAGGTTCAGAGTCCAGCATATACAACAGCAGTGGAGTTGTTGAGATCAGTCTCCAAGTGGGAGATTGTTGGTTGTGGAGCCTGATTATCTTCTTGATTCAGAGGTCTTTTGTTTTCAGTCGTGTTTATACCCCATGAATTATTTACACCCCAGAAGTATGTACACTCTTCCACATCGGGGAGTGCAGAGGGGGGTTACTGCCTCTGTGGATTCCAGGGGCTTCGCCCCCGAAGGAAAAATTGCCTTGTAAATGTATATTGTAATTTCATTGTAAATCTGGACCGTTCTAACGGTATAAATTATGTTAGTGTTTTTATCCATAGAAGGAAACCCTCTATTATGAGGGAAATCTATTGCAGCTATGCATGATGGAGAATATTGTATTCTAAGAGAGGAGACTGTGAGATAAAGAAGATGAAGTTACAGTGGGTTTACTGTAGGTTGTATCCCTTCGATTAATGGATAATAATAAATGAAAGACCTGGTAATTTCTTTGGTGGACATAGCCCACACTGGGTGAACCACTTATATCTGTGTCTCTATTGCATTGTGTATCTTATGTATTTTATTTCCAAATTTGTTTTATTTTATTGCTCTATGATCCTTCTTTTCTAACACACTCATCTTTCCTCACTTCAGTGTCTTGTCTTGGGAAAGGAATATGAACTGCTGAAGAGTAGCCACATTTTTGTGAGTTGTAGATATGGATGGTGTAGTACAACCATGATATGAGGCTTGCATGTATGAGATCCTTGGCCTGTGATCAATTTTGATTGCAACTGCGAGTCCTGAGAGTCCTAGCATGGATATTCTGGACCATATGCACTAGAGCCCTAGATGGAGAGGGACTGCATAAGGGACTTCGTGGCAGAGAAGGGTGGAGGTCTATTCTCTTGGGTTGTGCAAGCTGGGTAAAATAGAGTTGGGTACATGGATTGTTGTGAGTGTTGGACAAGCCTGTGAGAGCTTGAGTGCTTACTAGTCTTGGAAGCCAAGTAACACTCTAGAACTGTTCTTGTGGATTCATAGCGCTGGATCGGGTGTGACATTGTTGTTGATACTTGGAACAAAAGTGTCTACGGTTGGGTGGAATTTACTTGGTATACAACCAGTTGGTGTCTTATTTTATAAAATATAAGTGCTCTATGTTATGGCTTATTTTCTTGTGTATCAAATTATTATACTTGATATTGTACATATAATGTGCATGTTGGCTAATTAACATTTTGCATGGTATATCATGCATGTATTTTATGTTTTGGTATGAATATTGATCATTGCATGTGTGTATTTCATGATTCTTTATTAATTAAGTGTTATCGGAGTTTCCAAATCAGGAAAGAGATGTGTTTTTGGTGTGGAAAGCCTTCCTATGGGAGGCTGGGCATGTTATAGTTTTGTAACAGAGAATAAATGTAGGGGTGTTTCCCAGCCCATGGGTGGATGGGGACACTACACATAGGGACTTAGGGATTTTAACATCCTCTCTGTCATTCCCTCCATACTCCTCTTTGGATCCTTCCCCTCTCACCCCTAGATCATATCCCCTCTCCCTTGCTCCTTGGCTTCACCATTATTTTTTGAGCAATTTGTCTCTCGGCTTGCTCCCCCATCATTAAATATTTGTTTCTCATCCTCTCCTACCCCTTGTATCCTATAAACCTGATGTAGTGGTTTGGTAACAAAGAATAAGGATCAATGTTCATCAGCAAGAGGATGAGAATTATGGAGAAATGGAAAAATCACAACAAAAAGGTGGCCACAAAACTAATAATGAAAAGGGAGAGGCAATAACAACTAGGGACACAAGTTGTCCTCTCAGCCAACTATGGAAAATTCCTTTGGAAATTGTACCAAATTGCAATCCAATAAATGATTAAGGTTATGTATTGGAAATACAAAGGAACGGGTAATGTGGAAAAGAAGGAAACATTAAAAGAAATGATAAGATAAAATCAACCAAACATTCATCTCCTCTAGGAAACAAATGTATAAGGAAGTAATATGCTAGAAATGGTAGGAATTTTTTGGAAGGGTAGTTTAGGTTCCATAGTTTAGTTGTTAAAAACATATTGGTGGGAGAACTAAATATGGTATTATCATCATGTATTGGAACCTAATGGGAATTAAAATAGTGAGAGGGGTGAAATACATTAACCACTCCTAATTCACAAATGACACACTCCTTATTGTCATCAACATCATCATTTTCATTGTCATTGTCATGATCGTGATCATCATATCATCATTGGCATGATCATTTTCATCATCATCATCTTCATCGCCATTGTAACCACCGGTAATCAACAATTTCATCATCATCATCATCATTGTCATCATCGTCATCATCGTCATCATCGTCATTGTCATCGCAATCATTGTCATTTTCATCATCATCATCGTGAATGTCACCGCAATCATTGTCATTTTCATTGTCATCGTTGACATTGCCTCACATCCGATATTACTAATTTCCCATCTATTACATGCATTCCTCATAAATATAAATAGATACTCATTCAAATCTCATATAATTATATATACATTAATTATATAAGACATATATATAATAATAATAATAAACATATATTATATATAAATTAATTTTATAATATATATTAATTAAAAATAAAAACATAAAAAATACATTTTTTTTTAATATATATTTATTAAGAAAAACAAAAGAAATTCAAACAACCTACAATCGGCCACACCCCGCGCGTGGTCATTCCACACCTAGCCTACCAAGATATCATTCCAAGATATAACATGCGGTCATTCCACACCCCTACACACCCCTGTGCGGTCATTCCACACCCATGAACGATCATTCCACACCCATACACACCCCTGCGTAGTCATTCCACACCCCACCCGCATCATTCCAAGAGATCATAGGCGTCGAGCACTAGAGACAAAGGCAGAGAAGGAGAAGGAATCCCACCTCATTCAAAGAGACAGTCATCATGCAGAGAAAGAGACATAGAAGGAGAAGTAGATAAGAGAAGGAGAAGAGCTAGGCCAATAAGGAGAAGGATAAGGAAACAAATATAGAGGAGAAGTATCTAGTCCAAGAGATGGGGAAGGAGAAACATATATAGATAAGGACTAGGACGAACATGTCACCACTGAAATTGGTATTTTTTCCGATTTCTCCCTTTTCTAGTCAAAGGTTTCTAAAAGAACTAGGTTTTTTGTGCATCTGGAAAAGGAACTACAAAATCCTTGTCACCCTACAAAATCTATTTACATGACTCCTTCCCCCCACAAAAATACCCTACATTCCCTTCACATTTAGGAATACCAGTGGATCCAAGGGAACACCATATACAACATATCAAATCTAGAAAAGGTCACAATCCCATGAGGCAGAACTTCAGATGGATGGGTTTGAAGCATCAATGGGAATTTCTCCCATTCCAAGTAAATCTTGGTGCACTATATTGTTCCATACAAAATAAAATTCAAAAAGAGTAGTCGAACAAAAACAATTGACTATATCTAGGGACCTTATCAAAGAAACGCCCAAAGGGTGCCCAAATGAATATGCTCTCCTTCAATGTTAGGTTTTATGGTCTAGTCTAAAACAAATCACTAAAGTGGGTGGTCATAAAAAATAAGTCTACCTCCTACTAATACAAGAAAATATGTGCACACAAACAAATGTTTAAAATTACTAAAGAAACAATTGTCACATTGGCCTTTTTTAGTAGTCATATCACTAGGGAGGTTAGGAGGTTTGACTATGGGGTGGAACTCATCTACGGTTTTTGCTCAACAATATTTAACCCTCATCAAATTCTAGGAACTTTATGCTTGATAAATTGAATTTTCAATTGGATGTACTGAACTACTATGGACCATCCAATGGATGAAAACTCTTATGGATAGAGATGTGAAACTCGACTATTCTATGCATGCCCCACCTCATCATGGGGGATGATTTCAAATTCATTAATTGTCACATAGAAATCTAGGGTACACATGCTCAATCTAATCCAATATAAAACTATTTTGTACATATTATGGAATGAAACCACTTGGTAGATGAAGATCAACCTCTAAATATAGAACCTCTCTGGACAAATCACAACATTGGTCAAAATTTCATCTCAAAGAAACTTGGTAGGGTTTTTATTAAGGAGGAATTAATCGTGATATTTGGTACATATAGAGCTTCAACCTTGAAGGAGGCTCTATCTAATCACAACCATATACTACTTGAATTATCCATTGGTGAAAAGAAACCCCCATCCTCGTTTAAATTCAACCCACACTAGCTGTGACATGAGGATTTTAGGAACTCATAAAGAAATACTGGGTTGAAATATCATTAGAACAAGAGGAAATAGCAATGTCTATCTTTCCAAGGAACTTTATGAAGGTAAAAAATATTTCCAAGAATTGGGGAAAAGCCCCTTTAAAGTAAACATATGTGGATCTATTAAATATTGAGGATCTAAGGATTACCACACCCTCTGGAACTTACCACGAAGAGGATTTCCATGAAGAGGTGATCCAAGCCATATTAAGGGCATGACAAGAGGCCAAATGGCACATAAAGAATATAATAACTTGATTGAAAAAGGGTGCAATTAAAAAACCAAATTTTTCGATTGCGAGGCTTTGTTTTGAAGAAAAAATAACAGCATATGAAAAATATTTGATGGAAATTGTCATAATGCATTGAATTCAACATAATAGTTTCATAATAAAGGTTCATTACAAAAACTTATACTCAGGGAACCCAAGAGAAATCATCTAGAAATCATGGCATATGCCTCCTTTTCTGATGGATGCCTAGATGATGTACAAAATGAAGCTTTGATGAATCCTATCACAAAATTGGAGCTACTAGAAATCTTGGAATCATTCTAATCGAAAAAGGCCCACATGCTAGATGGATAGCCACATGCTAGATGGATGGATCATGGATTTATACCTAGCTTGTAGGGAGCCCATAGCCAAGGAATTGTTCATAATGGTGGAGGAATAATAATTCTTAGGTAAAATACATGCTCCATTAATACTACATGCATTACTTATATTATGAATGATGATACTTAACCCTTCTTATTTTGAGCATTACTATCTAACGTATTTTTCTAATTTCATATACAAAATATTATAAAAAATTATAGTTTCCAAGCTCAAACCTATCATCTCTACCCATATATCCCATCAATATTTTATTTTTCTTGAGAACGAAAAAATTCAATATGCCATTGGAGTAACCTATGTGTAAATACATACCATCAAGAAAAAATATAGATCTTCCTTTCTCCTCAAGATTCACCACTCCAAGTTTTTCGACAAATAAAATTAGCTTTATTTGAGACTTGTTCTCACACAAGTAGGTTTTAGCCTCACATTCTTAAATCAATAGTTTATTTTTCTTGAATAGAAAATTCAAGATGTCATTGGAGTAGCCCAAGGGTCAATACATACCATAAATAAAAAAATATAGATATACCTTTCTTCTCAGAGATTCACCACTCCAAGTATTTCAACAAAGAAAAACTTATTTACTTGAGACTCATTCTCACACAGGTAGGTTTTAGCCTATAATTCATAATTTGGTTTGAGGAATGCCACCAATACATAACCTATGTGATCCTCATCAATGGCTTAGCCTCCCCCTTTTTCTCTGCATTCTAGGGTCTTCGACAAGGCTACCCTAGTATCCATGATTTTATTTTAAATCATCACAAAATATCTAATTTGGCATATAAACCATGAGTATGTGGTTGGAGGGCCTAAAGGGATTAAAATTGTCGATGGATTATACAGAAAAAAACCATTATTTTTATGTATAACACCTCATATTTGGAAATGTAACTACCCAAGAAGCCAAATGTATAGATAGAACCTTAAAGTTTTTCTCCCCAAACATCGACATAGAAATAAACTTGTGGAAATCAACCATCAAATTCCAACATTTTTCTAAATCTATTCATAACATGATACTTTGCTTCCTACATTTCACCCTACAACCCTTTTAAGATTGTATTAGATATCTTGGTTTATAGCTTAAAGAAAATGACTACCAATTCAGGCACAACTTATGGCTCTATGAAAAACTCCAAAGGCCTATTAGTTTATGGTGAAAAAAGTGGATACGACTTACTAGCAAGTTGGTCTTGATAAAGAGTATACTAGAGGCAATACTAGTGCACTGGTTATCTCTAACAACTCTTCTCAAGGATATGATTACAAAGATCTAGAAATTAAGCTTAACTTCCTCTAGTCTAGTAAAAGAGAGACCACAAGTATGGAATTGATTAGGTTGGAAATAATATATATGATACAATATGATGGACGATGGGTTATCAAAAACCTTACAAATTTCTCAAAATCATTGGAAACAACGTGATTATGGGGTCTAATCAAACAAAAAAAAATTAGTAGAAGATCCTATGCAAAAAATACATTGAAACAAATTCATTAATGGAGTGGATTTGGTTTCATCCATAAAATCAAACATTTGGATCCCACTTCTAGCAAGCCTCGGTTCGAAGCTTTGATATTATTGGTGCATAATTTGCCTAGGACCCTAGTTATAGAAAGGATATATACATTAGAAGAGATGTGGTTCATGGTTTCCATCCAAGCTACAAACATACTTTTGGATCGTATGGTTAACCTTCTCCAACAAATGAATGTGGTAACTTTTGAATATGCTCATGATCATAATAGAGTATTGTGGTGGCACTATGGTTGGAACGAGGTTGGGGAATTCGATCTCATAGAGCTAAAAACATCCATCTAGAACCAATATATGTCAAGTTTAATCTCTGCAATGATTGTATTGACCGATAGGGAGGATGTGTTCCTATGGGTAACAAATCTAATTTGAGGAAGTAATTCACTTCATTTGGGATATAGGGAAATGTTTCCCCAGTAGGATATAGAGGATCCCCCTTGGTGGTGGTGTGACCTATGGAAACCAATAGCCCATACAAGAGTAGATATATTCACATGACTCACTTGAATAGTGGAATATTGGCATGGAATAACTTTCAATGAAGTGGATGGGAAGGTCCTAGCTTCTGCACTTTATCTAGAGAAAATGCTAAGACAACCAATCACATGTTTCTCCATAATAATTTCACTTGTAAAGTACATGATGTTGTAAATACCTTGTGTTTTAGTGGATAATAGGAAGGAGAGTTGTTGGAATAGGCTTGGAACGAATGGTTTAAAAATAGAGGAACCAAAAAAAACTTGATTCCCCTTCCCTTGCACATCCTATGGGGTATATAGATCAAAAGGAATGATACAATATTAAAGGACATTCAACCATCACCCTCTAATATAGTATATAGTTTTGAATATCCCTTCACTCCACTGGTTTCTCACAAGAAACAAAAATCTCAGTAGATGGTTCCACAATTGGTAGTGGATTACATAACGCCATATGGTGTCTGCAATGGTGTGTCCTATGGTAAATACATTTTTCTTACCCTATATTGGATCCAATGGTTTGATGACCCTACAACCATCATTTTCAAACACCATATGTTGATTTTTCAAATTCAAAATGTCATCATTAAAATATGCCCAATCAATCCCTGATAATGCTACATAGGGATTTGTTTCATCTAGTATCACAATGAACTCAAAGTACACATAAGTCTTGACACCATTGAGACCAATTTTCATCTACTCTAGTCTGTCAATTGTAAAACTGTATGATTGATTTTCCAACTAGATGAAAATCTAGAATATAGATGAAAATATATCTCTTCCTTTGCAGAAGCTACGTCACATGCTCAAACAACTTCCCACATCACCTCAACCAAATCTCTCAAATATACTTTCTACCAGAAATACAGTATCTACAAGGCCAATGCTCACAATATTTACAAGGCCAATGCTCAAAATATCTATATGAAAATCTTGTTATTGTGAATCATATTTATGAATCAAGATAATGTTGTAGCCTTCTACAAATGTTTGTTAACTATTTCTCTCATTCGATGGAGTGCAGGTAAAACCAAACAAGTATTTTTCAAATATTTCATCCTCAAGTGAGGGAAGTTCAGGAAGACTAGAGGAAAGTGACACATCTAGCTGGCCTAAAAGAGGGAGATCAACTAGATGTCAAAAGATTAGAAGAAAATTCCATAAACGAATGGATTTTTTTCTTGTGAAAGGGGGATCATGTTCTTATGATGTTGAGACCATAGGCGACATCGAGGTTCCCTTGAGTTACAAACATCTAGTGAAACAATGGGTACTCAAGGATATTCCTCATCTAAACACAATTTTTGGTGTGAATGAGAGGATATTTCGGATTGCACCATCGTCATTACACAATTTGGGGTTTTTTTTCATGGATGAAATAAAGGTGGGTTACAAAATATGTACTAAATTGATGGAATATGTTGGAACCTTCTACAATTATACAGGTTGGATGCAGCTGGTCCAACATACATAATATGCACAGATACAGAGTGTCAGAAAATTATTTACAGCTAAAAGACAATAATCAAAATAAAGGATTGAGTATGTACATTGATGGAAGGCCAAAAGCATCAGGGAATATTGCAGGGTTTATAAAAACTACACAACCTAGGTCTACAAATAAACAACCCAATTGCGTATTTGAGGGGCATGAAGAAAACCGTGGTTTTTTGTGTGCCATAAAATCAATAGTTGTAGGGGAAGAGTTGTTGATCAATTACAATTTGAATAGAATAGATGCAAACGATGTTACTATGGGGGTGGTAAATATAATATCCCACCAAACCTGTAATTAATGAATATAATAACTTATGTTTTTTGTTAATTAATGTTTTTTGTTAATGTTTCATTTCGATATAAGCAATATATGGAATATGTTTCATTAAATAACACCATACTCTAGGTAGCATGTATACCTCATTTTTAATTATGTTTTTTCAAGAGTCTATTGGTTTCATTTTGATATTAATGGTTTCAATATTTTTTTTGTTGGTTGATGATCGGGGCAAGTCACCAATGGATGCAATGACACCATTGCCGAGGAAATTCACCAATGGATGCAATGACACCATTGTCGGGGAAGCATGTATACCCCATTGTAAATTATACAAATTAAATATAAGAAATGTGTTTTTTAATTATGTTTTTTCGAGAGTCTATTGGTTTCATTTTGATATTAATGTTTTCAATATTTTTGTTGCAGGTTGCACCTGACCGGGGCAAGTCCCGGAATATACATCAGAGGACACCATCATATTCCTAACCGATATAACCCATAGTAATTTTACAAATTAAATATGTTGTATTATTACGATTTTTTGAAGAGTCTATTGGTTTCATTTCAATATTAATGTTTTCAATATTTTTGTTTCAGGATGCGCCTGATCAGGGAAAGTAACCAATAGATAACATAACACCATCCTCGACCCAACTGGTATAACCCATAGTAATTGTACAAAATAAATATGTTGTATTATTACATTTTTATGATGATTCTATTGGTTTCATTTCGATATTAATGTTTTCTATATTTATGTCGCAAGCTATGCATCTGTTAGAAAAGAAATCCATAGAAATGGATGTGGATGAGCTAATGTGTGATGATGACATCACATCATCGCTTAACCCCTTTCATATGTTAAATAAGTCTGTTAAAAAATAAATGTGGAAATCCTTCTTTCGGTATTCATTCGACTGCAAACAAAGGATATTAGAGAAAATATTGATCGTTTGACTATGACAGCTCAATCGTTGAATGTAAGATGCAGGATATTTAATTAGAATATAAATTCATTTATGGTTTTATATTTTCTACTGGTACATATCATGAATTAAAATATGGTTTGTTTTTACAGGCATATTTGCGTCCACATAATCCATGTGAGGGGCATGTTGCTACTATTGATGTTACTGATGAGTCTTCACATCACGAGCATCTAACCCCACGTGCATCTAAAAATGTGCCATTTTTTTTGAATGAACAGTCGGAAACACATAGAAGGACACCCCATAGGGAATATGTTGGTGCACCCTCTACTGCTCAATACACTGCAGATCATGCAAAACGGGGTTATGGGGTCGATGCAACAGAGAGTAGTATTGATATTGCTCAAGAAACATTTCCTGGATATTCTGATGTTATTGGCATGGGAATAGTACATACCACATTTTTGGTGGACACAAATCTCATTCCCATAAAGATAGAGAAGATCCCAGATATTTAAAATATGTTTTAACTATTATATATAATCTGATTCAAATTTACCCATAGATTGTTCCTTTTAAACTAATGATGACATGATAGTTTTGCATGAAATGTTTTTTTTAAAACATCTAAATGATTGGTCATTGGATATATTTGGGCATGCCATCTGCACAGGGTGGCATAAAAAAAGAAAAAAATTAAAATATGAGCTCATTAATTGCTTGATTAGGTTGTTCAGTGTTGATACCTTCAACTGAGCGGAGGTCCTCAAGAAATATGACCAACATATGAAGATTTTGAGGGACCAATATAGGGTTCATATAGAAAATAACCCTAGGTATGAGAGCCCTCCAATGATTCCAGTAAGGGAGTGGAAATCCCTACTAGATTATGGAAGGGAGAGGACTTTAATAAAACAAGGAAAGATACCACCGGGCACATGAAGGTATGCAATACTTTGAACAATGTAATTATATGTTTGTTAATATTTATTTTTACATGAAATTTGAAACATCTAATGTCTTTCAAACTTTTCATAGGCTTCCAGACACATCAAAGGAAACAAATGTTCAAAAACACAGGTATTCCAACAGAGGACGAACACCTTCAGTAACCACTCACATAACCAGATCAAAGATCAACACACCAATGTTTTCACGTGGTAAAAATCCTACAAGGAAACATCCACGACCCTAACCAACACGGCCACTTGGAGAAGTTTATTAATGCAAAATAAAAAGATTAAAGAGAAAGTTTACAATAGAGTTTCTCACAATCGATCATCGGTAAATGACCCTCCATGCTCTTTAAATAGATATTATGGACCAATCAGGTGTTAAACCACGGATCAATGGTCGTTAATATCGAGGAGAGTATGAATCGTTGGATCACTCTATGTCGGGAACATATCGTGGTCATCGAATTTCCTAAATACAAATGCATACTAATGCATACTAAAGAAACACACTAGAAAACACACTTTTACCGAACAACACAATAGACCAAGTAGATCTTAACTAACTCCTAAGTGTCTAAATATCCTAGCATCCCCCCTTAAGAACAACTTGGGATAGGATTGAATGGTTTATAGTAGTGGTACAATAGGCGAAGGAAGGAGGCATTAGAGCCTATCTCCCCTTAATGACAACTTTCTGAACTCCTAACATAGATCGAAGTTTGGAAAACTTCGCTTCTGTAAGAGACTTTGTGAAAATGTCTACAAATTGATCTTCTGTAGGGAAAAAGAGCACTTCAATAACTTGATCATGAATGAGCTTTCTTATGAAGTGAATGTGTATCTCAATGTGTTTGATACACTGATGTTGAATTGGGTCTTTTGAGAGATTGATGGCACTCTGATTGTCACACCAAAGGTTGGTCGGATTTTGGTGCTGGAATCCAAACTCTGAAAGGATCTGTCGAAGCCACATGGACTCTTGACTTTCATTTACCATTGCTCGGTAATCTGCTTCTGCTAAAGAAAGTGAAATAGCCTGTTGTCTCTTATAGGCCCAAGTGACAGGTCCTGAACCAAGGTTGAAAACATAACCTGCAGTAGACATTCGATCATCAGGGTCATCAGCCCAATCTGAATCAATGAAACCAACCAATAAAAAAGTCCCCCCTGAACTGTAATGTATCCCAAACTGAATTGTACCACGAACATAGCAAAGTATCCTTTTATCTTCTTTCCAATGGTTTTCATGGGGGGTTTTCATATACTGGGCAACAAGACCAACAATAAAGGAAAGATCAGGACGGGTATGAATCAAGTATAAGAGGCTATCAACTAACTAACGGTACAGGGTGGCATCAACTTTAGGAGAAGTACAGGTGGCAGTAATATTGAATCCAGACTGGAAGGGAGAATGGGTTGGTTTACAATCATCCATGTGAAAGCGATGAAGAAGGTCACAAGCATACTTAGACTGGGAAAGAAAAATTCCTTCATTGGTTTGCAAAACTTGGAGGCTAAGGAAATAGTGCAAAATGCCTAAGTCTATCATTTCAAATTTCTTCTTAAGGTTGGTTTTCACATGGTTTAAAATTTTTGAGTCACTACCAGTAAGGATAAGGTCATCAACAAAAAGGATGATGATTATGAGATGGCTTCTTACTTTCTTGGTATAGACATTAGGATCAGAATGGCATCTAGAGAATCTAGTGTAAATAAGAAAGGTGTCCAATTTGGCATACCAAGTTCGGGGATCTTGCTTGAGGCCATAAAGAGATTTCTTAAGGAGATAAACAAGGCTAGAGTCATTATGGACATAGCCAGGAGGTTGTTCCATGTATATTTCTTCTTGCAAATCTCCATGCAAGAATGCATATTTAACATCCATCTGATGGACCTCCCATTTATGTGAGGCAACAAGGGCGAGAATAAGGTGGATGGAATTCATTTTGGCTACAGGGGAAAAGGTTTCATGATAGTCAATTCCTTCAACTTGGGAGAATCCTTTTGCAACTAACTGAGCCTTGCGTCTTTCAACACTTCCATCTGATGCATACTTATTTCTATAGACCCATTTACATATGACAAGTTGTTTTCCTTTTGGAAGAGGTACAAGATCCCAAATATCATTTGCCATTAAAGAATGATACTCTTCAATCATTGTTGTATCCCAATCTGGATGACCTAAATCTTCTTCAAATGTCTTTGTATCATGAGTCTCTAAAACTTGAGCCAAAAGAGAAGAGGCTCGCTGGAATTGTGAATGTGTTCGATGCTAATCTGAAGGATCAACGACAATATCACCAGCTTCTTCTCATGTTGAACAGACCCATCGAGGAAGCAGTGGAACGGGTGCTTGTTCAGGTTCAAAGGACTCATCTGGAGGAAGGTCAGCAGGTGGAGGTGTATTTTCATCTTCACTGACATCATCTGAAGAAGAAACCAGAATAGGAATAGAATAAGGCACAAACGTTGAAGATGGCTCATAGGCCGAAGAAGGCACAACCACCGAATTAGGCTTGCAGGCCAAGAGATTTTCATCAAATTTAACATCTCTTCTAAGAATAATTTCTTTACAATGTGGTTGAAGAAGTCTATAACCTTTGACATCTTCATAATAACCAACAAATATACACTTCTCACTTTTAGGTTGCAATGCTTTCCTTTTCTCATCAAGAATGTGAGCCCATGCTATACTGCCAAATACACGGAAGTGACTTACATCTAGTTTAATTTTAGTCCAATCTTCTTCCGATGTTATATTTTTAAGAGCCTTTGTGGGAGTACGATTAACGATGTAATTTGCACAGTTGATTGCTTCCACCTAATAAGTTTGAATTAATCCCTTGGATTGGATCATACAATTAGCCATTTCTTTTAATGTGCAGTGCTTTCTCTCAACAACACCATTTTTTTGTGGTGTATATGGAACTGTGTGTTGCATTTGGATGCCCTGTGTAGTACAGTAACTTGTAAAATTATTTTTCACATATTCGCCTCCATTATCTGTTCTTAACTTTTGAATTTGATGTCCAGATTTCTTTTCTACAAGGGCCTTGTAGGCCAAAAACTTGTCAAAAACTTCGCTCTTAAGTTTTAAGAAGTAAACCCAAGTACGTTTGGAAAAACCATCAATGAAAGTAAAGAAATACTTTAACCCAGAAAAAGAAGGCGAAAAAAATGGGCCACACAAATCACTATGAACAATCTACAAAGGGCCTGATGCATGCCAAGAGGCAAGTTTGTCAAAATTTTCCTGATGATGTTTTTCGAGAACACAACTGGCACAAACACCATATTTGCATGAAACAAGAGGAATACCAGTCACCATCTGTTGATTACATAGTTTCTACAATGAGCGATACTTTAGATTACCAAACCGCTCATGCCAAAGTTTGTTGAAGTCATCGCTATGAGCAACAAAAACTAATGAAAAATTTGATGACCCAAAGTTGTCAAACTTGTACAACCTAGTAATATCATTAGCAATTCCAGTTGCAAGAACATGCTTAAGATCTTTTCGATCCTTGATTATAACTTGGTGAGGTGAAAACTCTACGGTTTTACCTTCACCTAAATGAGTGATTTGATATACTGATAGAAGGCTACAAGAAATACTTGGAACACATAATACATCATTGAAATGACCATTATCTACTTGAACTATTCTCGATCCTACAACACTAAGAGATCTATCATCACCAACAAATATTTTCTTGGTGTTACATTAATTTAGAGCAGAAGATATGGTTTTATCCTTAGCTATATGATAAGATGTTCCTGAATCAATAAGCCACTCATCAAAAGAAGAAGTCAAATTTGTGTTGAAGGAGAAACCAGAAGAGGAAAGTGCATGTCCATGAGAAAAAGAAGAAGAAGGAGAATCAATATTGATGTTGTGCTTCTTCATCACTACTTCTAAAGATGCCATCTTCTTGAAACATTTGGACTCATCATGACCATCTTTATCACAAAAGTTGCAATGTATGGAAATTTTCTTATTTTTATATTTTTCTCCTTTGTCACCATTAGGAGTTGAAGTTGTCTGAGCGGGTTTGGGAGCCTTATATTGATTTTTGTTGTAGTGAGGATGTTGCTTCTTGGGATACATGGGTTTATATTTTTGTTGGGAAACTAAGGCTTTGTTAGAAGTACCTACAATGTTGATCACTCCAAGTTGTATAATCTTATCTTCCTCTCTAATCAAAGAAGCACAAAATGAATCAAGAGTGGATTTTTCATAAACTTTCCCTAGAGCCTATTTCATGGCATAAAAGGTAGATACAAACATAGAATATGCACTACCTAGCTTAGAAAGAATAAGATAGATGAAATGCTCTTCCTCAATTTTTATCTTACATTCTTCACATAAAATTCTGAGTGTTTTAAACATAGATAGATAGTCTCCAAGGAAAAAAAAAATCACTTGGACTCAAGTTCAGTATTTGATTTTCTAACTATTTTGCTCGAATAATATTGAGTTTACCAAAAACAGATTCAATCTTATCCCAAGCTTCTTCAGGGTCATTAATTTCTTGAAGGTGATACCTTAAATCATGAGAGATGGACATTCTGATTAGTCCATGTGCTTCGTCATTCCTATTATCCCATTTGTCTTTCTTATCATCATCAATGGGTGCTTTTTCCTTTCCCAAGGTAATCTGGTACAAGCTTTTACTTATTAATAAATCTTCCATATGAGATTTCCATTGGAAGTAGTTGTTGATGGTAACCAAGACATTACTTGTAGAAGCCATATTAAATATGCAAATAATGTGGATTTAAAAAATAAAACTGATGATCTGGATGGAAATATCTTGAAAAGTTATGCGGTTTAAAAAAGAATGACACTGAAAATGGACTTCTGATGTAAGAGTTACGCCCTTTTAAAAAAAGGCATAAACGATAACCAACTGACCACGTGATAGTGTAAGTTGCTTTATGAAGTGACCCACTTTTATAAAGAGAAGTGGGGATCACTTTTACAATGAAGTTACTTTATAACAAAAAATACATGCAAAATAAATAACTCTAAAATAAAATATTAAAGCTACTTATAGTGATTCACTTTTATACTTGAAGTGAAATACACTTTACAATTTTAGCATGAACTTTTTCAAAAAAGTAACAAAAGAGAGACTTGAACTCAAAACCTCTTACTTAATAAGGCAAGTTTTAACCAAATGGTCTAGAAAAACATATTGTAATGTTCAGAAGGAGGATTGTTGTTGTTGTTGTTGTTGAAGACAAGCCTGGAGAGCATGCTAAAATAATCTCTTTTCACCCAAGAAAAAAATTTTGCTTCTTGATGACAACAAGGGTTAGATATCGATTAGCTTATGTGGAAGATGCACCTTTTCCTATCTGTTTCTTATTTTCCGAGATCACATAGGGCGCGGGGAAAAGAGCATACGTATATATAAAAGAGTAGAAACCTGGAAATAAAAAAATACAAACCGAAATAAAACCAAAATAAAACTTCGCATAAATTTAAAAAATGTGTATTCAAGCTTTATACCTCTGGATCTGACTATAATGGTCATATATTGGGCAAACATAAACCTTTTCGAGTGAAATGAAAAGTGTTCCTAAATGAAATGAGTGATATGGAAGCAATGGAATAGTCCTCTCAGCCCATAAATGTATGAAAATAACAAAAAATGGAGATGAGGTAACTCGGCTTCACGATCTCGATCTACAACAGGAGTGGGTCTTCAAACATGCTATGATACCATGTTCGACAACACAGGTATTCCAACAGAGGAAGAACACCTTCAGTAACCACTCATATAACTAGATCAAAGATCAACACACCGATGTTTTCATGTGGTAAAACCCCTACAGGGAATCATCCATGACCCCAGCCAACGCGGCCACTTGGAGCAGTTTATTAATGCAAAAGAAAAATATTACAGAGAAATTTTACAATCGAGTTTCTCATAATCAATCATTGAAAAATGACCCTCCATTCTCTTTAAATAGAGATCATGTACCAATCAAGTGTTAAGCCACATATCAATGGTCGTTAAGATCGAGGAGAGTATGAACCATCGGATCACTCGATGTCAGGAACATATTGTGACCATAGGATTTCCTAACTACAAATGCATACTAATGCATACTAAAGAAACACACTAGGAAACACACTTTTACTTAACGACACAATAGACTAAGTAGATCTTAACAAACTCCTAAGTGTCTAAATATCCTAACAACAAAGGCCAGACTAGAAAATCATGGCCAACACAAGCTTGGGCCTAGTGGTTATTAGAATCTGGTGGCATCAATTGTAAGATACAATAACTCAAATATTGTATCAAAATAATAAATTTAATACAAATTTGTTTTTATTTCACCATAAAAGATAAACTGATGATCTTATGCAAAATCGCAGGCCAATCAGTTCAATGAGGTGCCAACGAAGGATGACTTGAGGCTTGGCTTCCAACATGGCTTTATAGTTGTTGTTGAACACCGAAAAATCTTGGGCATTGGACCAACACAGCCTTTCAGTGATCCACACTATGTGCAGGTAAATAAAATCAACAAATTTGATTTAAGATTGATTACTTGTGCAGTCTATTAATTATTAATTTTGTCCATAAAATAGTGAGCCTCTTTGATTTAAGCAATAAATCCATAATACACATAATGTCGAGGATGGAGAATGATCGACC
Organism: Picea sitchensis; assembly: GCA_010110895.2. Taxonomy (NCBI): domain Eukaryota; kingdom Viridiplantae; phylum Streptophyta; class Pinopsida; order Pinales; family Pinaceae; genus Picea; species Picea sitchensis. The sequence goes on from SNQJ01S0058683.1 coordinate 47,401, forward strand.
AATGAAGGTCACCATGTGCTTCCTGGTAATGGATGTATTCATGTGATACAAAAAAATTAGTATGAATTATAGTTGAAAATATTTAATTTCAAATAGTGTATTAATTTTAATCTTTGATGTCTCAACTCCAGATCACACAAAGGTTAATACTATACAAGATGAGGCCGCAACTAGACAAGGAGATGAAGTACATGATGCAGCCCTGTCAGGTAAAGAGAACCACTCTAAATGTTTTTTTATTAATGAAGGACTTATAATGATATAAACAAGACATATCAATTTAACATTTCTTCATTATTGCAGTTCATCCTGACACCTTACAACAACATCCACGTCATGAGTACATGCCCCGACAAACAATAAGACAAGTTGTAGAGGTGACCAGACAAACTGATAAAGATGTTGTAGAAGATGATCAATTGATTTTTGAATTTGTGAAAGAAAAAATAAAAAAAAGTGATTGTAATAACATTATGACATTATAGAAAAAAGCCAAAAAAAAAGTGATTGTAATAACATTATGACATTATTTTTGATAATATAAACTAATGTCATGAAATATTTGTTTCCTGTGAATGAATGAATGAATGAATATTATAAGTACTTAATGAATGAATGTTGAATGTTTCTTTATGACAGAAAACACATATTTGGACATAAATTCTTTTATTTTCAAGTACATGCATTGGGTATTGGGAATTGAGAGTGATGTGAGAGGCGAGGGGGAGAGGAATATGATCTTCCACCTTCACATGGTACTGGTTGGCCCTATTCAATAGAGAATATTAAACTATTCTCGAAACAAAGAGAATCTCAATAAGGTAATGCTCTTTATTCTTATGTATTATATATTCGTGTAAATTTTAAAATGCATGTCTATTTCTTAAATTTTTTTATCATAAATTTAACATTTCATGGTTCATTGATTTCGACAGGACTTCGTACTAGGAATTGCAACTGATCACTAGCCTATGTGGAGAGGCTGCATCAATTGTACAAAAAGGTACATAATTAATACTCATGAATCTGTCTTTTTATATGTTGTTTTAGTTATTTACCTTTCATGTGCATTGTAGTTCGTTACTTGATTTATTATATGTAGTTTATTTAAGCTCCACTAAGTCAATTTCATCCTTACCTGTTTCATCCTATTCTATATCTCATGCATCTACCCCGCCGATTAAGTCGTCCTCCAACATGGTAAGGAATAATCCACATAATTCCAGTAAAGTCGATAACACAAATGCCAATATGAATTGCATGTCTGACCTTCCATACATGGATAATATTAACCTATAGGATTTTACTAATCTTACAAATGATCCCATATTTCATAATCCCACTTGACCCTTCGTTTAGATATCTTGAAATTTGAAGGGTGTGCCAAAGAAGACCCTTCAAATTACATAATGTCCTTTCACTTATGGTGTTCCTCAAACAATATCATTGATGATTATGTTAGTTTATAGTTGTTCCAATTCTCCCTCACTAGGTTTGTTGCAAAATGGTATATTGATCAACCCATTGGGTCCCATCCTAACTTCACATCCCTATAAACAAAATTTTTAACCTTCTTTCAATTTCCAATTAGGTATGACAAGCGAGCCAAATTTATTCTCTCGTGTTGTAAAACTACCACCACCCATATCATAGATCACATCCATGATTGATGTAGATGACCTAGCTTAAGTAAAATTAAGCCATATGATTCCATTTCCTTGCTTGGTTCTTCAAATCACTCATCCCATTATCGATAAATATGTTGCATCAACTATGTCACAAATTGAGGAATAATCCATTTTCAAGGCTTCACAATTAGACCTTACCTATGCCTAATTGGGTTATCTATACACTATACTCCTTGAAACCACTCATTCCAATTCAACCTACCATGATTAGCCTAGGGAATCCCATTTCGTGGATGGGCTTATAGGTTTAGTCACCTCTACTTACAATCCTTATGGAAAAATGAATTTCTCTATTGGTACTAGTAGGTCATGAACCATTATGGTGGAGAACATCCTATGTTTGGTATACCTCCATATGGTAAACCTAAAATTCCCAACAACCCATTTCATCATTCACACTCATTTTCACATGTTGAAACTAGTACATTTCACTCAATTCCTCCTACACAACTCATGCTCATGGTACTTCTTATAGTGGCATTGTATGTAGTATCACATCATATTCCTCTGTGGATCCTCCAAACCATAAGCCTTATTACCCATTCACTCGTCCCCCATCACCATAGGTCTCAATGTCTCAACCCCACATGAGTCATGCTCAACAAGTTTCTCCCCCTTAAAGGTAGGTTGATGCTTAGTAAAATGCACCCAACCTTCCTAATGTGCAAAACCCTCCCAATCCAATTGCTAATTATGGGGGAAATCCTAATCCAAAAAACCAAAATTAGGTTCCCAATCATTCTCCCAAGTAATTTAAGAACCCTTAATCATCGGAAAACCCACCCTTTTTCACTGTATGGGGTCTATGGACATTGCACTTGTCATTTCCCATTATTACCTATGGTAATTTTTATGTTGGAAGAAGCAACTAAGCATGATTTTTCCAATGCTCACTAGGCTCCAATGAGTATTGAACCTACTCCACCTCATATCTATCAACCCATGGTGTTACAAAATCCCTTTCCATTGCAAGGGTTGGTAACACCATATTCAATGAAACCTCATCCCAATCAACCATCTACATATAATCCTCTTGGAAATCCACTATTCCAAAATATATTTTTTAATTTGATGTATGTTAACCTTCAAACTTGATGACATCACTATGATATGCCACTTTATGTAACTATGTGCAACTATGCAACTTATGCAACTTATGAAACTTTATGCAACTTTATGCAACTCGACTTTTACAACTTGACCTTTTACAACTTTAATATAACAACTCATTCAACTTGAATCTTCTACATGGAAATTCAAATTTCTTCATGGTGGATAGTGTCACACGTGCCAATGCACTAGATCAATACATTTACATCATTTGAAATATCAGGAAGATTGTTTGTTTCTATCTCATATGAATTTTTTCAACCTAACTTTTTCTTGAGACTTGACTTGAGACTTCAGTTACAACTCACCCTTGACTTGACATTTCATGTGAACTAACTCAACATGCACATGACATGCATGATATCCATGTGACATGCAACTATGCAACTTTATGCAACTATGTAACTTATGCAACTTTATGAAACTTTATGAAACTATGTGCAACTATGCAACTTATGGAACTTTATGCAACTTTATGCAACTTATTCAACTTTATGCAACTTTATGCAACTCGACTTTTACAACTCGACATTTACAAAAAGATTCCCATCCATAAATCTCTCCATTACTGTTATAAATTCTCCTACTACTCAATGAGTCACAAGCGACCCCCCCCTTATCCATCCTCAAAATACAAATCATAATGCATCATCCATCCACCAACTCAATCCTCTTAGTCAGGAACTATCCCTCCACCTTCTATGTCCCTGACCTTTAGACTTAGTCCATCACAATATTTAAGGCCCCTTGTCCCTAAAGAGTCATGTTCGGGTATACTACCTCTCCCTATACCAACAACCCAACCATAAAATAGATGGCTTTGTATTTTTATCTCCAAACACTACCCTTCAACATCAAAATAGTTGTAAATATTCCACATCCCTATGATGTGTTATAGAATCTAAGGTTAGTGTGAATCTATGGGATATAAAATAAATTTAGGAGTTTTCATCAACAAAACAAATTATGTGCCTCATCTACATCACTAGCAACTAACTAGGAGGACATGCATGCAAACTGACTTTATGCAACTATATGCAACTATGTGCAACTATGAAACTTATGTAAATTTATGCAACTCGACTTTTACAACTTGACCTTTTACAACTTGAGTTTAACAACTCATTCAACTTGACTCTTCTACATGGAAATTCAAATTTCTTCATAGTGGATAGTGTTACACATGCCAATGCACTAGATCAATACATTTACATCATTTTCAATATCAGGAAGATTGCTTGTTTCTAGCCCATAGGAATTTTACGTTCAACCTAACTTTTTCTTGAGACTTGACTTGAGACTTCAGTTACAACTCACCCTTGACTTGACAATGCATGTGAACTAAATCAACATGCACATAACATGAATGCATGGAACATGCAACTATGCAACTTTATGAAACTATGCAACTTATGAAACTTTATGCAACTATGTGAAACTATGCAACTTTATGCAACTTTATGCAACTATATGCAACTATGTGCAACTATGCAACTTGTGCAACTTTATGCAACTCGACTTGTACAACTTGACCTTTTACAACTTGAGTTTAACAACTCATTCAACTTGACTCTGCTACATGGAAATTCAAATTTCTTCATGATGGATAGTGTTACACATGCCAATGCACCAGATCAATACATTTACATCATTTTCAATATCAGGAAGATTGTTTGTTTCTAGCTCATAGGAATTTTATGTTCAACCTAACTTTTGATTGAGACTTGACTTGAGACTTCAGTTACAACTCACCCTTGACTTGACAATGCATGTGAACTAACTCAACATGCACATGACATGCATGCATGCAACATGAAACTATGCAACTTTATGAAAATATGCAACTTATGCAACTTTATGCAACTATGCAACTTTATGAAACTTTATGCAACTATGTGCAACTATGCAACTTTTGCAACTTTATGCAACTATGTGCAACTATGCAACTTTTGCAACTTTATGCAACTATGCAACTTATGCAACTTTATGAAAAATTATGCAACTTGAATTTTACAACTCAACATTTACAAAAATATTCCCATCCATGAATCTATCCATTAGTGTTAGAATTTCTCCTACTACTCAATGAGTCACAAGAAACCCCCCCTAGCCATCCTCAAAATACAAAGCATAATGCATCATCCACCCACCAACTCAATCCTCTTAGTCAGGCACTATCCCTCCACCTTCTATGTCCTTGACCTTTAGACTTGGTCCATCACAATATTTAAGGCCCCTTTCCCCTAAAGAGTCATGTTCGGGTTACTATCTTTCCCCATACCAACAAGCCAACCATAAAATAGATGTCTCGTATTTTTATCTCCAAACACTACTCTTCAACATCAAAATAATTGTCAATATTCCACATCCCTATGATGTTTTCTAGAATCTAAGGTTAGTGTGAATCTATGGGATCTAAAATAAATTTAGGAGTTTGCATCAACAAAACAATTTATGTGCCTCATCTACATCACTAGCAACTAACTACCATAAGACCTCATTCTCATGCTCTCGCCACTTATAAGCAATAAAACCTATAAAAATCAAAATAACAAAATGTGTCAACATTGTTGAAGCTACTTCATACTTTTTGAAGTTTTTTCATGCATGTATGCACAATTATTTCTTTAATACCTATGTGATTCATTAGGACCCCCAAAATGTAGTTTTATACGCCCAAAATCCATCAAAATTGAAAATTGAATAGACAAAATTGTAGATCAAGAGAAATGCACTAACCTAGCACAGGTGAAATCAAAATTAGATGATCCAACTCACCTATTGTCGTCCTTTGAATATTTTTCAAGTTCAACCATGTTTTGGTGAGTGGATTTACCCCTATAAGCTCCATTGTTCACCCTAATTGAAAGGTAATGCACCTCCTTACATGGGTTTCCCTAGTTTAGAATGCTTTGCATGTTGGAACCCATGTCATTTTTCCCTATAAAAGTGGGAGTCCTTGTAGTCTATGGTTCCATAATGAGCCTCATACTTTTCTCTTAATAGTTGTAAACATTTTCCCAACGGACTCTCAAGAAGTTACACTTTGGTTGTTTTCCCTCCTTTGGACTCAGGATGATGAACCATTGGTTCACCACATTTCCATGTTAAAGCTCCATATGAAATCAAGTCTCCATAATTCACCCCATCCAAGGAGATGCACCCTTGGTACAGACCCCCATTTGTTTTCATATTCCCTATCCCCGATTTAGAATCATTTTTATTCCACTATTTTCATCCACTTTGACAAATGAAGGTGTTTACACCAAAGACATCACTAATCAACTTATAAAAACACAATGAAGCACATGAATCATAAAATAATGAGAAATTCCTAAGTTATATAAGTCAAATCGTTCAAATGACCAAATATATGACTATGTGGCACATCAATTCATGGGCCATGCAAATTGTGTGCACAATCCTTCAATATTTTCACAAGGTTCCTATATGACATCAACATGATAAAGTTTGCAATATTACAAGTGCCACGTTGCTTCCATGTAAATTTCCAACCTATAAATGCTTAGTAGTGTTGGTTGTTTGGTTATCTTAGTGTGCAAGTTCACAAAAGAGGCTTCCTTTACTTGAATCCACCTTCACTATCTCCAAATCAATTAGCAATTGACTGAGAAGATTATTCAAAGGTTTTCTTTTCCCTTATATTTAAATTTTCGTTGATTGCATGTTAAAGGATGTAATTGATTTAGATTTTCTCACTCACATATTTTGTAATTTGTGTTTTTCGTATGCACCAACAATTCCAACCTATTGACTAAGTACTTTTAGTACACCCTTGCACCAAATCACACACAACACCTATTTTAGCCACTTCACCTCCTTGTCCCTTTTTGTCCTTGTCCATTTAAAAGGAGTTTTTATTTAACATGTTCCAAAGCAATGCTACTAGGTGGGCATACTTTTTTACAAACCTTTAATAATATGCCATTAAGACAAAAACTACTCTTTAGAGATATTTTTTAATTTTAGCCACCATGTGATTGCATTGACTTTATTTGGATCAACTTTGATTCTCTCCTTTGGAATTATGTGACCTGTATATTCAAATTCTTCTCTACTAAATGTACACTTTGACATTTTAGCATAAAATTGGTTTTATCCAAGAATGGCTATTATAAAAAATATATATAAATAATAATTGTAAAATATTATTATAACCATATATATAACTAATACATTTATATATATTACAAAATTCCAATGGGTTTCCAACTATGCAAGTAATCATGTAGTGATTTGGTCATTGAATTGCATAGGTTGGGAGTAATGACATGCATAGTACATGTATTTCATATTACATCAATTTAATATTGCTCACTTACATGGTACTTATATTCAATATTTCCTCTGTATTACATTAGTCATGCCAATTTACCTTTATATGACTATAGTGGTCCTCATACACCTATTATAATGCCTCCTCAATCCTAAATTTAGTATGTTGGGACTAGGGTTCAATAATTTTACCAAAGAGATCTCACAAAATGGGTACACATGAGCATTCCTTCACCACATATATATGGTGGTAGAAAGTTTCAATTGAACTAGAAGATAGAAGGTCAGAGGTACATGGTGATGAATAGTTTGTGCCATGGGAACTTTATTGTCGATTTTGTCATAAATGTTGTAGATAATTTGGAGTGTGCATAAATTCAAATCAACGAGGGAGTTTATATATAGAATGTGACATTGCAAAGGCTTCAAGATATTTGTAGCTTCTGACTTGCTTTTCATATTTTTCTTACATGTGAAAAATTCAAAATTCAAAATTTGTAAATTTAAAAATTGGCAACCTCATAATATGTTACACCTCATATTATAAAAGGTTCCACTTTGTGATCTTCATCACATTGAAGGAAATTTGATGTTGGCTCCTTGGAGCTATTGAACCGAATTGGGGGGATTAATATTTATGGAGCCCTTTATATTCATGGAAGAATATAATTTGATGTAGGTCTTTGGTTGGGGGAGTCTCACTTCTCCTTGTTGGAGAATTGACCAAGCCTTTCTTATAGAGCATTCATATAGTCGGTATCTTGCACACTTGATCATGCATATTGTGGATCACTTCCTATTTTGGGATATGGAGCACTCTTCATGTCAAGAATATTTTATTGTATTTGTATGCAAGCATCTTCGAGGGCACACTATTGAGGCATTATTTTACTATTTGATGGAGCACTTGACATGGTCAACCACTCATTTATAGGAGGTGCCTCACCTTCATGTGTTATTTTTAGAGGATGTTGCTTAGCTACTACATTATTTTATTATTATTTGAGTTGTCATGGAGTTAGTTAAAAAATATTGTATTTTATTGTAACAAAGATGAATTTCCCTCTATATAAAGAGGATCTTCTCTTCTTTTCATGAGGGATTTGGCACTTGGAGATTTAGGAGATTGAGAAGTGATGAAGTATCAAGATTAGGAATTGAAGCTTGATGGACCTCCTTTGAAAAAACATTCTTGAATATTAATGGAATATTGAGGTATTGATCCACTTTGATGGATGACTTATTTATTCCTTTCGATTTGTTGCTCATGTTGTTGTAGATTTTTGTTCTTGTCATTCTTTTATAAAATCTTAGTAATGAATTTATTCATCTAGGAGTAAAGCAATTTGAGGAGGCTCTCCCTTTTTCTATATTTGTTGTTTAATTTATGCATGTGTCCTCCTTTTTTCTATCAACTAAGTTGCATATTTGGAAGCATGTTACAGGCATAAAACAATGCCTTTATAATTTTATTTATGAGTGGCAATCTTAGCCCCCAAGACTAGTTTTCTACAACATATTTCCAGAAAATACTTAAGGTTCAAATGTATCAAATTATGACCTTTATACCTTAAGTGCATAGCTTAAATATGAACGTATCAAATTAATAGTTACTTTATTTACTAATTTGTATAATATGGTAAAGATTCCTCTTCTATCATATGACCTGCTTCAAAGTAGTTGTTTGTGACACACTCTCTCATTTATCCAATGCCTTATGTCTCCATTAGCTCATGATTGATAGGAATTAGTTTCCTTATATCTCTTTTTATCATTTGTGTGTCCTTCATTTTCATATCATGTCCTCATCTTGACATCATCCAAGTCTTCCTCATCTAGTTACATATCAAGGTAATTACAAAGTGAATGGTGCAAATGATGATAGGAGACCTGATAGAAATATATGGGGAGTCCAAATTTGTTTTTATTTTTATTTTTTAAATCAATATAATGTCTTTGGATATCCGACCCCGTGAACTATGCATCTGAAGGAAATTACATAGGTCCAACTCCCTATGGATTCATATATCTGACTGCCCAAGGGACATGATGGTCTGACTCCATGAAATTTGCATCCGACAGCTAGACCATAGGTTCGACGCCCCTATGAAGTCGGATATCCAACCCCTATGGGGAAGAATGATCTAATAGATGTGGAAGTAGGATAAACGATGATTGTTATTATGTGTTGACTAACCGACCACGTCACATCGACGCTTAAACAAAATGAATTACGTCGAATTTTAGAAGCGTAACTGTCGAATTTCATACAAATTAGCCATCAGATTTTGGGTTCAAATGTAGTTTTGAAATCATATGGAAACAACGGATTTTCAAGAGAAGAAACATCATGCTCATCACATTATTTATTTTTAGTAATAGGTAAGAAAGGAAGAACCATGTCTTCTAGAATTTGATCTGAACTAATATCCTTCTCAAGATATTCATAATTTTCCTCGTCAACACTTCCAGAAGAATCAATTTCATCATTCTAAAAGTAAATATTAAATTCTTCACAATAATGATTAAAATGAATTCCGTAGGGATAATACCTTTTACAATGCTTATGGAATGTTGTATGAAATTCTGCAAAAGAATATATCCTAGAAGAAGGCAAGGATCGATACCATTCACAAGAATCCCCCTCTAATGAGTACATGAACATTTTCATCAAGACATATTCATGAGAAATGCCCAGCTTATGCATAACTTCGTGGAATTTCAACAGATGTGTTGCAAGATTTTCATCCCTTTCTTATCTAAATATGGGAATACAATATCCTCACTCATCCACAATAGGTACAACATTAGGAAATCATGGAATAACAGAGAAATTAAAAGGTGCAAACCTTCGTGCCAAAATGGCTTCCATGTTCTTCAACATCCTAGATCAATGTAGTCACCAGCAGATCTTCAAATAGTGGAGTCACCAACAAATCTTGAAATAGTGGAGTCTCTGTGATGAATGATGTAGTCTGTACTGTGTCACCAACCCTTTTTCACCATCAAAGAATGGATCTAAGCTTTGTCATTCCTCCTAGGGAAAATATTCAACTTCATCCCCGAAAATGATGCCAGATATGTTAGCACTAGGAATCACCCTTAGATTGTTGTAAGGATAAGCCCAATACCCATCAAAATATAAATAATTAAATCAAATTTATGTTTGAGTGGATCAACAAGACTTAAACGAGAAAGGAAAAGGGAAGTGAACTTAATGTAGATCAATAGCACACCATTGGGCATGGAGTCATAAACACTCTGTAGATTGAAGGAACTCAAGCTGCATACTAGACAAAAGGGTTTATCTAATGACGAGTAAAAGAATGGATAATATAAAAGAAGGTAGAACATCCATCATACAAAGATAATCTCTACAAAACAGATTAAAGAGTTCTTGAACAAAACAATGATTACTAGGCCAATTACAATAGATCCTTTGTTGCTCAAGAATCCATTAATAAAAGGTAGCCATGATCCTTAAAGGCTATAGTTTATTTAAACAAGATGATAAGGTAAAATAACAACAAAGGAACACAACATCTGATAAATAGCTTTCATGAATCTTTCAATGGAAAAAATACATTAAAAATTACATGCCCTCAGGCTTACAAAATAAGCAGGTAAATTGATCCTCCATCTCTCTCGAGATTTTGGACCAAACCCCCCTACCATTATAAATAATAGTATATATACAAATTAAAATACTTTGACTATTACTAAATTATAGGAAATAAAATCAAATACAACTCTCAAAAAATAAACTGAAACTAAATATGGTTGCAATATTTTTTGAATGTTGGAGGTTGGAGTCATATGTTGGTTGATCCTTGCTGCCAAGTGCCCTATTCATGCTAATTTTTCTCCTTGGAATCTGGAACTGCCTGCTAATTGTGTGCTCTCAATCCTCGAATTGATATTGATGACATGAGATATTCCACATGTGTCAAGCTAGTATTTACATTAGATAAGTGTTTTGATTTCCATGCAAATTCTTAACTTATTCTTCTTTGTTTAACCTGGCACTTAGCACATGGTATGCTCCATGACGTTTGGCTACATGTTGATTTCAATGCTAGCATTTGATAACAACGGTTGGAAAATTCCTTTTCCTTGACATATGGGCACGTAACTCTTGCCACGATACCCTAAAATTCAAAATTTGGCATTGATTTGGCAATTTAAGAGTGATGATAAAAACCCTATACATTCATCTCTCTTAGTTTGATGCTTGATGTGTTGGGTGCTTGATACCTTTAGACATGTTAAAGGCTTTCTTGCTATGGCACCTGATTGATTCTTCTTTACATATGGCATTGTTTTTCATGAGTGATTTTTCTTTGTGCTAGGGTATTTATCCCACATAGAGTGAGAGAAATCCATGTAATATGCTTAACATATTCAAGCACCCACAACCCATTTCGATGTGTAGTGAAAAACAAATGCCCCTTGTGGGCTCCTCCCTTGGTGTCTTGGCTTGGTGCTTGGTCGTTGGACTTTGACTTGTATGTTGTTTAGTTGGCTCATGGACTTAAGATATTTTTCATATAACATAAGATAGGATATTGGGCCTCGAGCCCACCATTTTTTACAAAAAATTATTAAAATCATGTTAATGAACCCGAGATCCAAGTTGGATTTTAAAATATCAATTTTTCATATACACACACCTATAAATTTTTGCAACCCAATTCTAACTTTTCTCATTGATGATCATGGAAATTTGCACCAACATTGGATATTTGACGCTACGAAAAGATTTCAAACTTTGACGTTGAAATGGAAAATTTCGCAGCATGGGCGGATTTTGCAACGTCATGGCATTTTTGCAGCGAAAGGACCAAATTTGATAATACAATTGTTTTTGCTAATAGGTTCACTTAGGTCGTCTTGTCCCGATTTGGTCAATGTTTTTTCAAATGAAAATTTTGAGGTCGAGCAGTGTGTCCAAGTTTGAAAGGTGGGTTCATAGAAAGGTTGATGTGTTTAGATATTTGTAGTGAAATGAACATTGGCAAGTCAATCAAGTGTTTGAGAATATATCGTGAAGGTAGGTTCATATCCATGTAACTTGGAAATTATTGCAAGGAATCTAGGATTGAAAGGGCATGTTCAATAATGTCATGTTGATGAAATAGTTGTGCATAGAAGTAGTTGTGCTATCTGGTAACTTGGTCACCATTGGCTGCAAAAGACTGGAAGATTCTAGAAGAGATATGAACAGGTCATCTAGTGATTACTCAAATGTGAAATTATTTGATTGTGATGCTTATATTTTTATCAACATTCTAAGTAGGACTCACATAAAAAAAGTAGATATTTTATATGGTGATGATGTTAAGGGATGCAAAATGTGGGATCCTACTACCCACATAATCATCATGGACAAAGATGCATTTTTTGATGAATCTCCTTTTATAAAATCAAACATAGTAAAAGATGAAAGGTTAAAAGCATGACTGGTAGAAAAAGGGTATTTGGAAGGTATTGATTTCCATGAAAGTTTCTCACCGGTCATTAAAAGCTTGTTTCTATTCATGTTGTGTTAGTGCTAGTTGTGTTAGTACAACTAGATGCTAAAACTATTTTACATGGAGTTTTTTGTATAAGGGGATGTATATGGAACAACCATAATGGTTAGTTCGGGATCACAATAGAAGTTTTGTTTGCAAACTCAGGAATCATTTTATGGCCTGAAGCACGCTAGGCAATGGTACGAGATGTTTGATTCCTTCATGGTGAGCTAGATTTTACAAGAAGTGAGTATAACCATTTTTTATGGTATATTATTATCTTGAAGTTAACAGTTAAGCTTGTTGCAAGCACAAGCATGTATTAAATCAACAGGTTGGATTAGTTGGTTATTACATTTGATATGAAGAATTTGGGAGAAGAACAAAAGTCTTGGGCATGGAAATACACAGAGATAGGAAATATGGGAAGCTTGGTTATCACAACATAAGTACGTGGTGAAGATACTCAAAAAATTCAGTATGAATAATGTGAAATCGATAAAATACTTTTGGCTTTCCATTGTAATTTTTTCTTCAGGTTTATGTCCTAATTAATGAAGAAGAAAATGGTTATATGTCTCAAGTATCATATGTCAGTAGGAAGCTTGATGATTGCGATGGGAAATGGTTATCATTTCACATGCAGTTGGTGTTGTCAGTAGACACATGGAAAAACCAGGTGAAGAGCTTGGAAATGGGTGTTTCAAACACAAAAGCACAAGTAGCACCTACAATGGTTGCAATGATTTATTATGTGGTTATGATTCATGAGATTTGGACAAGAGGAGACCTACCTCAGGTTATGCCTTGCAAGAATGCAAGGATCTATTGGGTAAGTTTGGACAAGTACAAGATGAGGTGTTCTGTGGTGGTCAAAGTGTTGTGTAGTTGACTAATAGTCTAGCATATCAAAATGGACAAGTGCATCAGTTTTTGTAAGATAGGTTACTGATGGAGGAAAAATGGTCCATACTAGAGAGAATCATGTAGACATGTTCACGTAACAATACTGTTAGGGAAGTTGTGGATTTTTGATGGTGGTTTGGCTTCTCTTTGCTTGCAAGAAAGGTGATGAATAAATTTGGGCATGATATATCAAGTAAATTGTTGTCAAGGTGGAGATTGTTGAAAATGTTCCAACTAATTTCCTATGTAGTTGCATGCACAACAAATCATCTTGAAATAGAATGTGCATGCATGCACACTACAATGAACAGTTTGTGTAACTGGTGGATCATATTGTAATCAATTTGTCTAACTGTTTGATAGATTATACATAAATGAGCATACCCATAGAGGTGAAGTGAGCAATGAGAAATATAGTGGAGTGTGTTGTGAAGGAAGAGAGGAGAGGATGGTTGTATTCCTATGATTGGATATTACAATTCTCCTTTTAATATTAAGAATATTGATTATCATTGCCCCATGGTTTTTTCCATATTGGGTTTCCACGTAAATCATTGTGTCAATTGTGAGAGTGTTGTTGTGTCTAGTTTGTTCTTGGTTCTATTTTCTTTGCCATTAAAATATTGTTATGTTTATCCTTCCATTTCCTAACACTATGAAGATTTGAATTTTAGTGAGTGTCTTCGAGGTTGTCTAGTCACAAATGACCTGGATCTTGGTTGGATTGGCATGCACCCCATGCTCATCAACAATGTAGCCTAGGTGTTGGACCTTGTTAATGTCGAAGGAGCATTTTTCCAAATTTTCTTATATATTTTGTTGTTCCAGAGTGTGTAGAATATGTTTAATATGTTGCAATTGTTTCACCCAACTCTTGTTGAAGATGAGGATGTCATCCAAATACACCACCACAAAATAATTGGTGAAAGGCCCTAAGATATCGTCCATCATTCTCATGAAAGTTGTTGGGGCATTCTTCAATCCAAAGGGTATGACCATCCATTCAAAAATACCTTCTTCGGACTTGAAGGAATTCTTCCTTACATTGGTCTGATCTATTGGGACCTAGTGGTAGTCGTACCTCAAATCAATCTTACTGAAGTATTTTTCCCCCTTGAGTTGGTCAAGGAGATATTCAATTCGGGGAATTGGGTACTAGTTCCTGACTGTGATTTTATTTAGGGAATGGTAATCAATGTAGAGTCTCCATGTCCTATCTTTCTTCTGCACAAGAATGATTAGGATTCCACAAGGTGATGAGCTTGGTCAGATGTGCCCCTTTTCGAGCAGCTCTTGGATCTGGTATATATTTTAACTTTGTACACTTATTTACTAAAAACATATTTTTAGTAAAAGAACAGAAAATGTACAATGGAAAATACAAACATTACACAGATATTGTTCCCCTGGAAACCCAAACCGGGAAAACCAACACATTCTATATTCATTCATATCATACATTGTTTACAATAAAATATACATATAAAAGCCAGCAACATCCAAAACCCTAAAACAATGACTTGGATTAGTCAACAACCCTAATTCCTTAACCATAAATAAAAAAACATTGGCAAAAACCATGTTCCAAAAAACTGCCCAACAATGGACACGAAAATGGAGGCAACACAAAAAATTAGAAAACAATGCAACACAATTCTCGAGGAAAAAAATTTTCTTGGGGGTGCTACCCCCAAACCCCCTCATGCACTTGACACAACATAGAAGACACTAAAGCTAGTCGTGCAAAGAATATAACACATACCCAACATTCTCCCACTTGTTGTTTTCCTTGCATACATGGGGTTACAAGTTACATAGTCAACAATCCATGGCAACAATGCCCATATATCCTCTACACCAAGAGAACTTCTCAGTGCTCACAAATTTTGTTAATGTATCTACAACATTCTGTTGGATAACTAAGAGGGGGGGTGAATCAGTAATAGAGAAATTTAATCCTTTTTCACCATAAAATGCAAGTGTTATATCAATGTAGCATTATCATCCATTAATTACAGAGTAAATAAACAATGAACAAATGAGAAATCATACACATACACAGTACGCCAATGTTTTTACGTGGAAACCAAAAGTGGGAGAAAACCACATAATGTTTTTTCTTATATGTCTTGAAGAATTAAATTCATTGGAAGCACCAACATCCTTTGTTTTCCAGCTAAAATTGGAAGGAGGCTCCAACCCCCTAGTTTCTCAGGCTACAACCTGAGGGAATCTCCAACTCCCCAATTCTCCTCATACAACTAGAAGGATGCCACAACCCCCTATGTTCTCCAGCTACAACCGGAAGGTGACTACAACCACCTATCCTTGCCTCGTCCAACCACCTTGACGTAGAAGTAGAATGATGGAACCACTGTCACACTATCACCATGAGATATACCATTGTAACAACCTGTACCAATCAACCTGTAATCAACCTGTACCATAAATAAGTGCATCAACCATGCATAAACCTGTACCAAACAACCTGTAATCAACATGTACCATAAACAAGTGCATCAACCATGCACCAACCTATACCTCAACCTGTACCATAAATGAGTGCATCAACCATGCACAAAATATGTACCAATAATGAATCAAATACACATAAACTATGACTCATCAATATGTACCAACATCATCAACTATACACCTCATGTATGTGCCAACTCATCAACTACTTGTCTCAACCATATACCCAACATGTACCTCAACCAAAAGACTTCATCAATTTCATCATCCAAATATGATTTGTAACTCTGTAATAGACCTGGTGTATATGATTACATACCTACAAACCTTACTTAACTTTAACAACAAGAGACTAGCATTTTCATCAAACTTTACTTTAGTCTCACATGACTAATTTTGGATTAGTCAAAAACCCTAACTTGCAATAATCATAACTATGTACATGTAATGAATAAAGATTTGGAAATAGTACACAATTTTCTTCAGTGTCTTTCATGCAATTCCTCCATATTTCACTACTTGGAACCTCTCATAAATTGATTTATAGCAAAAATGGCATACATTGTTGAATTTTGGCTTATTCTAGAGAGCAAACTTGTAGAGCATGCTCAGCGCAAAATATTTGTTCTATGGATCTAAAAATTGTACACAGAATACTACAGACTGTACACTAATCAATACATTTGGTATTACTGAATTTGGATCTGTTATGAAGAATTTATGGCTTTTTCCCTGAAACACTTGTTTTAGACTAGTTTCAGGACTAGCCATAAACCCTATTTTCTACGACGTGTAAATCCAAAAATACAATGACCCTCAAGATGAAATATGTATCATAGATACTTGGATATGTTTCCTCAATGGAATCCCAATTGCACGGTCTGAAGAATTATAGAAAAAAAAGTTATTATGAAAATGGTGAGATGACCTGTAAATAACATGCCTTAGAAAGCATCATCAAAAGAATTTATCCTCCCTTGAATTTCAGCCTTCTTTACTTCACCTTCCCTCTGAAATTTGGCTTATATATACTTTGGTTACCTCAATCACTTGTAGATATTCAATATTCTCAAGTGTTATTAAAATGAGAGAGCCTTGCCTCTTATTTATACTTTCATGTAGCTTCCTCAAGGGGT
>SNQJ01S0058684.1:0-21957 GCA_010110895.2 Picea sitchensis
TGAAGCAGTGTTTGGCCAACTCCCACCTACAGTCACTACCTATCTTCCAAGTACATCAAAGTTCTAACCTATATATACAATGTTGCAAGGTCACACAAACACCCTCTCAGCTCTGAAGGAGAACCTCCACATGGCACAAAATCACATGAATCAACAGGAGGACCAAAATCATCTAGAAAGGGTCTTTTAGGAAGGCAATCAGGTGTTTCTTAGGCTCCAACCTTACAAGAAAACATCTCTCAAAGATCAGGGGAATCACAAGTTGGACCCCAGTTTTTATGGGCCCTACTAGATCATCAATCATATTGGTATAGTGGCATGCAAATTGGCCCTTCTAGCTACTTCCAAAATCCATTTGGTGTTCCATGTTTTCTGTATAAAGAAAGTGGTGGGACATAATTGCAAGGTCCCAACCATCCTTCCATAATTGAATGACGAAGGATCCCTTTGGCTCCAACCAAATGCAGTCCTCAATCACCATGAACTTCATTTGCATTGAAGAACTATCAAATAAGTGTTAATCTAGTGGAAGGACACATCACCAGAGGATGCAACTTGGAAACTAGCGGCTATACTCTATCAGTTTCCACACCTGCATCCTTGAGGACAAGGATAATTTTGAAAGGGGGGGGTGGGCATTTTAAGATCCTATCATAGCCCCTCTCCATGGGTCATTAGTTGGTATGATATTTTTTCTATGTAATAAAGGATGAAATTAGTTAATGAGACCTAATAAATAAAGGAGAATAAGTCAATGTAAGAAGACCTAATAGAAGCTTCCGCTTCTAGAAAGATATTCCTCTAGAAGTTTCCTTAGAAGGTAGAATTAGTATAAATAAGAGTAGGAGGCATTGGATAGTTTTGTCTTGGATTTTATTGTAATAGAGCTCTTCTCTGTTGGAGGCTACCCCCTCAAAGAGGCAAGTGAACATTTCTATCTCTAATAAAGGTGTTCTTTCTGATGTTATTATGGTATTGTTCTAGATATAATTTGGGTGTTTTTTTACTTCTTTCTAAATATTTATGTTCCACCTATTATTATTCATCTGGTATATTGCATAAAACAATGGCTGATTTCTTTTTACATGACCAACAAATAGGGCTTGACCCCAAACTAAGAGTGTACCCTGAAGTAGACTTGTGATATGTGCATCTCCATCCCAAAATGAATATGTGAAGCCTATGAGGTCCAATCCACAACCAACTGCATAGTGAATCCCATAACTCATGGTTCCCTAAACATATTTGAGGATGCACTTGGAATCCTTCACATGCAGATCATGGGGCTCCTATATGTATCTATAAATTTCTCCTATTGCATATGAGATACCTGGATGGGAGTGGGTGAGATACAAAAGACTCCCCACCAACTGTCAATACAAAGTGTTGTCCACTATTGGTGTATCCCCACCATCCTCAAGTCTGATCCTAGATAGGAATCGTGTAGGCCATGAAAAATTATAGTTTCTCATGTGGAATCTATTGAGAATATACCTAGCACACTTATCTTTAGAAAGTGTGATGCCAGAAGCATCCTGACTAATATCAAGACCAAGAAAGTAGTGTAGTGGACCCATGTCCATCATAGAGAACTTGTCATGAAAAATATATTTGACCATGACAATGAATGAAGAAGAGCTACCAGTGATCACAATATCATCAACATAGAGTACTAAAATCATCAAAGAGTCAATATTCCTCAACATGTAAACATTGCAATCAGATTACATCTAACAAAATCATGTAAAAGAAAATAAGAATCCACTTTTTCATACCATGCTCTAGGTGCCCTCTTGAGGCCATAGAGTGAATTCGCCAGTCTGCATACTAAAGATGAGTTATGAGTGAACCCCTATGGTTGCATCATGTAGATATCCTCCACAAGATCACTATGAAGAAAAGCATTCTTCACATCCCTATGGTGAACTTCCCATACTTTGGCTGCTGCAATGGCTAGAACCAAGTGAATGGGGTCCATCTTTGCTACAAGAGAAAAGGTCACATCATAATATATCCCATGAATTTTCTAAAACCATTTTGCAACTAATATTTCCTTGTGCCTGCTCACTTGACCATCTACTTCTCTCTTGGTCCTATAGACCCATTTTCATTTGGAAATTTTCCTCCCTAGTGGAAGTGGAACCAGATCCCAAGTCTGATTCTATAGGAGTGATTCATACTCCTACATGGATGATTCCCATAATCGATTTCCCACAGACTCATTGTAGGTTTGTGGATCAGAATATTGAACCATGTAGAAATGCATGGGCATCACTGGCTCAAAATATGAAAGTACATGAGAAGTATCCTCATGTTGAGATTGAATCCTCCTTGAATCCAATGGATTCCCTGCAAGGTCGTCGTCTTCCTAAAGTGTGGGTTGTGCCCGGTTGGGAATATATTGTGACTCTAGTGCTAGCTACTCATATGGATGTACTACCCGCTCTACTCCATGTATAGAATCCTCTGAATCTAAGTATGAATTTGTAGCATCTGAGTGTATGGAATCATCATCTCTGATGTCTGGAACTGGTGGAATCACAAGAGTATTTGCATGTTGTACTAGTGGTGCATACAAATTACTATCCTCAAACTGAACATTGTGCTCAATGATGAGTCATTCTGTAGAGGGATTTATCAACATATACCTCTTCACATCATCTAGATATCCCACAAAGATGAAAGGTGTGCTCTGTCAATCTAATGATTTTCTGTTTTCAAAAGGAATATGGGCCCATGCGTGAGATCCAAAGATGCATAAGTGTGTGACATCTAGTTTGTCACATATCCAAGCCTCAAAAGGTGTCATGTCCTCAACATATCTATGAGTAGATATATTTTGTATGTAAGCAACATAGTTAAGTGCCTCGTCCCAAATCTTGGAAGGAAAAGACCTTGCATGCAACATGCAACTAGTTATATCCTTGAGAGATTTATTCTTCCTTTTAGTAACTCCATTCTACTATGGAGTGTGTTAGCACATAAAATGTACCTAATTAAATTTGATCTTGTTCTTTTGTTTGTTAATTTTTTCTAGGTCATGTCTTGTTCTCTTTTAAATTTCATGATGGGTCTTGGAATCATTATTTATGCTAGGTTTTTAAAAGTTATCCACATGCATAACGAGACATAGGGTTATTGTTACAAGGAAAATTTCTCTATGGCATGGGGTAAACCACAAAAAACGAAATGAAACATAGAAATCAACTCTAATCCCAAGTATGCTATATAAATGAAATGCTAACAAGACAAGGCAAAGAGCCTACCTTGTCTGGAAGTTTGATGAATACCATCATTGATCATGGAAATCAAAGCTTTATACCTGAAACTTGTCCTCAAAAACCAATATACACAAGTATATGGTGACAATATATAATGTTATCAAATGGATTAGAATAATCCATTAATATACATGAGAAATACACCCATGGAATAATAATTCGATTATTTACAAGATATCATTTGGAGAAGAAAGTATTTCTATTAAAATAATTAGCAGAAGTATATAGGTGACAAAATTATGTAACGGCACATATCAGAACCGAGAAACTAAGTCCCTCCAGCTGGGCCTCCACCAAAGGAAATATCATATAAAGGAGTCAATGAGGTTCTTCGTCACAAAGAAGGAAGAGCTTAGGGGTTGAACAAGTGGTTCTACTTTCAAGGACAAAGAGATGCATACTCAATATGAAGTGAAATTTCTCCAAAAGGTCTTTGCTCTCAAAGTTGAATTGTTCAATCCCTCAAGTATTGGATATGGCTCAATTTATAGTCCTCAAATGGAACTGAAGCATCGAGTCGGAGAATTTCCATTATATGGAATGTCAACGATCATGGATCTCATGACATGGCATGGAAACCCGGCATAATTTTTAATTTTGAGCACCAAACATGATGTACGTGGGTTGTAGTGGAGAAACCAACGTATACACTTGTTGTCTAACTGATAGGGAATGTATATGTGGAAAATGTGATTTTTTTACTCTGGAAGATACAAAAGGGGACTTCAAGCCTACACAGGGAAATGGAAAGTCCATCCAATAAAGTTGCATGGGGTGAGGAAAAATATGTTGCAATATATGCCCCCTGATGTGTGAGGTTAGAGGAGTATCTATGATGAATGAAATACATTATAATTCTCAGATGTGGATTAATGGAGACTCAACTAGAAGTGCTAGTTACTCATGAGAATATTACAGTCCATAATGACTTTGTACACATGGCTTCCAATCTAAATTACAATTCATATCCATGTGGAAATATATCAAATAGTTGTTTATGGCCATGAATAGGCAATATAAAATACCATACGTTGTCATAGTCACGAACAAGGCATAATGGAATCCAATCTCAAAATCAATATGAAGATATATGTATTCAATGGATTACAATCTGATCTCCCATGATCATTGATGTCATATAGGTACTGGTCCAATGAAATATAGAAACATATTAGGAATTTTGTTACTGTAAGAAGGAGCTCTTCTACACTATCCACCGAAGGTGCAAGTCTACATCATGTGAATAGAGGATTTGAGATGAAACACAATGAGACTTCATTTTATTACCGGTCATTAAGGTATATTGTTAACAAATGAAATACAACCTACCTATAGTGAAAGTAGGTATCAAGGCATCGAATACATTCTACAAATGTGAATAAGGGTGTTGAGTTCGAACACTTCAAGAATCCATTGATTAGGAGACATTAATATATTCCCAAATATCGATGGTGGGAGAACCTGCAACTGATGACTGTAAGCCTCTAGGTACTCATAATAATATAGGTCTCATATCTAAAATAGATGAGTTGAAATTGATGGAAGGAGACCTACTAAAAGGAGAGCATTAGGGAATCTCTCATCATTCAACATGAGGTACACAACAATATCTTGATGATTAGGAGGAGCTCAGGTGAATAGGATGTTCATGAACCAAAAACCATGTGCGTGTCTCATATGCACTAGATGCAAGTAGTGTTCCATGAAAGATACCCTTTGAATAGCATCGAATGAGAAATATTGTTGACAAAGGAGAGGAAACCACCAATAAGGATGATCTGAAAATGGGAAAGTACTTTATGCAAGTTTTCAATTGAGAATTGTTTTCTGATGAAGTATTTGCATAAGGATTAAAGAGACTATGAATCCATGATTAACCATGCTTGTAAACAAGAATACATAACATACATGAACTCAAATGGAATAAGCACATGAAAATACAAGAGAGAGAGAGACAACCAATGTTGGTAATGGAGTTCACCCCTCCTAGGCTACATCTCCAAACCCGCTTCAATTGGAATATGAATCGCTTTCATTCCTTCTTCAAAATATGTTCGGTCCTTCTCATAAGTGATTACATAAGTGATGCCTTCTCCTTCAATGAGGATTCAAGAATACTGCTCACACTTATACCTCTCCATACATCAAGAAGGATAATACCTTACATGAATATGTCTCTCAAATCTTAGATTAGTAGCACTATGTCTTTCTAACTCCACTCATTAAATCTCCATTACTCTCATCCTACATAGGGCTGACATAAGGAATTATATAGTTTTTCTCCACTCCCTCTTAATAAAGAGCATTAACTCCTAGATCCACAATAATAGGATCTAATTACAAAAGAGGAAAAAAAAGATCCATGAATGTATGATCTCAAACTATATTCAAGTACATAATGGGAAAAGTCTCAAAACCACCCAAAGACTCTTCATCCATGTCCTTGATTCTCTCAAACTAATAGTGAGAAAAATGGCAAATTGGTGTGAAGAGTTTTCTCACATAAAAAACAATTTCCAAAATGATAATTTTATGATAACTACATGAGTCTAATTTCCCTCGCAAGTATTAATCATTTTACATTAATAATGAATAATAATGTATGAGTTTTTCAAAATTTCATAAAGCATAAATAATATGCATGAGAATTTCATAAAGCATAATAATGCATGAGACCCTTTCCTCACAAAGAATTAATAAATTGCATGAGAAATATAAAACTCAAAATATATAACTTCACCACTCTGCAAATAAACTTGGTGAACACAGTAAAGTTCTTCCATGTGTGGAAAATCCGTCTAGATCACGCCTCCCCACAAACAACCTTTTGCTATCCAAAAGTATCAACTCTATTTGTATGCAAATGTCCTTAAAAGGCGCATTCTTTCAAGGCTCCTTCACACATGTACTTCGGAATAAGAATGGAAAGGCAACACTTGCAACCGTTGCACAACAAATGCTTGGAAAGGAACATCCCTTGTCTCCTTCACCTTTGTTCTTCGAAGTTGAAATGTTGAAGCCTATCTGCATGATCTTGCAACCTGTAGTAGATGATACATGTACCACAATATTTGGCGTACCTTACTTTCCAAGAGTTTATAACTACACTCTTGGTCAAGTTTACAATGAATCTCCAAAATGGTGTAGCCAAATCGCCTCAATCAACTATTTATATAACGATTACAAAATGAAGCCACTTAAGACTTAAGGCGAAAAATAATGTCTCTCACTCTCCTCACTGAAGAGTGGATAAACAACCATTACAATACTTCAAAAAAAAATTACATTATGATTTCATGCTTACATCAAGACCTTTACATGGACAATACATCAAATTTCAAAGGCAATTCTCATGCCAAATATAATGCCAAAAAAAATGCACTATGGCCAAACTATGGCCTTTCCATGGCAATTACATCCATTTTAAAGTGCCAACATGTGCACAAAATGGGAACAATACTATGATCATATATGCCAACATGTGCACATAAAATTTCCAACTCTTTTAATGGTCATATATCAAACTCTAAGCATAGGTAAAATTTCCAAATGCCCCTTGATTACCTTTGATCCATCATATTGATTACCTTTGATCCAACATATGGGAACTATGGGCAGTATCATGAAGGTATATGTCTTCATTTACTTTGAAATCTCCTTGGACAAAGCAAAAGTCGATTTTACTTTCTTTTATTTACAATATGGATTTGCACAAAAAGCGGTTTTAGTGCTCAAAATACCATCCAAAAGTAATAAAATAAAGCTTTATTTTCAGTTATCAAACTTTACCAAAATTATGGGAAGTTCTCGCTCTGAGCAACTCCACCATATCCATACTTTTGGAGTCTTTGAACTCGAGTCACATCCCATCTTGGTAGCCAGCACATGGTTGAGATGCAGTAACTCTTGGGTCTTACCAGTGGAATAAACAAATATATATCTCTGGTCACCGGATCCAATCTCCTCGGTCTTCTTGATAAAGTGCCCATGAATTCCTGAGACAATATCAGGGTTTTTTTGTTCAATGTTAACCAAAACTTTGTAGTGACCAACATCGAGACTTACATCATCAGAAATGAAACTGGTATCCTAAGAAAAAATCGACAAAAAATGAGTCTCCATTACTCAGCATAGGAGGGCATTCACGTACTTTGGGTATCTCGTTCTCCTATATAGACGTTGTCACATAAATATGTGACTTGTGTAGTCCATTGAGCTCTCACTTTTGAATGCATGTATACTATTTTCTTTCTCGATGGAGAGAAGACTCCACACTCATCATATGGCACTCATCTCTATTCACCATTCAATTCAAAACCCTGAAACTTTGTCTCTCGATGTCGAATTGTGTGACAACGAAATAAATTGTTTTTCTAATGCATTGAATGATGAAGTGTTCGAAGATGCCGAGAAAACGTCCGCATGTAAACCAATCTCCTTGATGAAAAAGGAGAAACTAATCTGGCCCTCTCCAACAATGTCCCAATGATCAGGGATCTGAATCCCCCCAATTCCTCATGATTTCATTGAACATCTTGAAAAATGTTTGTGAGAGCTGTTGATCTTATTAACGTCAGTGAACGGATGTAATCCACGTAATATCTGCATTCCTCCTCTAATGGTGCATTTCTGTTGACATTTCCACCGCAGCTTCCAAACTTTTGGTATTTCTTAGCCTGGGCGATAGACTATATGGAATAGGTTGCCGACTAAAAGTGGGGTGTCGAGTTACGACCAATGTTGATATACACAGGCCTTCCCTCTACAAGCGTTGTTGAAATCGCATAGTCAACACCCATGCACTCTGCAATGATGAAGATTTGCAGAGAAAATGATATCGCCAAACCCAAAATCACTGACATGGCCTTTGCACCTCCGGAGCAATGAAAATCCTGGTCTGGATATCCGAATCCTTAGCGTAGAGTTCCAGAATCAAACCCAGGTGAGACCAAATGGGATCGTATGATTTTTTATTTGATAGATATGTGGATAGGTCGTTCTGGCATTATCCAAGGTCTAAAATTGATACTATTGTTTGATAAATTCCCTTCCATATTCAAATTCGTAAACGAGCTACCAGGCGGAACGTGCATGAAAGGGCGACAAGAAGTTGTGTCGGCATCAATCCACCTTCCTCTCGAATAACAGATTTGATTCCTTGATACAGCCGAGGATACCAGTCCTAAAAAATTACATTTCCGTAGTTATGAAGTAGTTCATGAACGCAAGAAATGTGACTAGATTCTAAGTCGGAATGTCCAACTGCATCTGGAAGACCCACGTTTCCACTCTGTTGTGCAAATCTTTCTTCTAAAGTTTGAATATTCTAATGAACATATTCTCCCCAGGTATGAGGAAATTCCACAATTTTGTTCTGTCTGCCATTTACGTTGCGCTAAAAAATCAACAAGCGGGATATACATAGGCTCTTCTTCGCATCTTCGTTTGTCACAGAAATGAATGCGAGGGTCTAAGGGACCCAAAAAAAAAAAAACATGGAGACTTAAAATTTGGTGCAAAGATATATATAAAATCGTCGAGTTCCATGCATAGAGACTGATTGAGAAGATCCATGGCAGCATCCAAGTTGCAGTTGCATTTTCTCTGCTGCAAAATATGTTAAATAACAAATATTTCAATTCTACAGAAATAATAACCACTGCTTACTAAGCCATTCAAACATATGCTCCTTGGATAGTTGATCATTTTGAAGAATTTCTTCTGGGATTATTGTCGTTGGACTAACTCCTTCATCTGCTTCCGCCTTCTTTGCAGGGGCTTGTACGACTCTCTTTCCACATTTTGGATGAAGTTGAGGATGAACTTTCCAGCATTTCCCAATCCAATGGACACTCATCTCACAATGAGTGCAATAGTTCCTTTGCTTCTCCTTTAATAGAATATCCTTGTCATGAGGACGTGAAAGGGGTTCTTCCTGTCTTGTCTCACTTTCGGTGGGAATGCTTTTCTTCGCTACCCGAACTTTATTCTTGTGATTCTTGGCTACATCATGGTTAGAATATCTATGACTAAAATCATTTTTATTATATGTAAGAAAAGAATTGAAATGTTCTTTATACTTTCTTGAGTGGTTCTAGCTCTGATGAGGACAAGTTGGCTTGATTCCTTTCATGGAATCTGATGGTGAACAGATGGTTTTTTCTTCAGCAACCTTTGAGCATTCTTCATTCTCCTCCTTTCCATAACCCAAACCTATGAATCATGGTCTTTGTACCACCTCTAATAGTTGAGTGATTCCTTGGCCATGAATGCCAAGTCCACCTCCTCTGTATCCCATCTTCATGAGGAGCTTCATGCCCACGTTAGTTTCATACTGAGAAAACATTGAACATGAAGAAACATCATATACCTCGGTTTGAGTTTGTGCATCCACGGTAGGAGGCTCTTTGTCTTACATTCATTCACCATGTTGTAACTTAGCCAAGAGATCATCCTTGGTTTGCAATTCGAGTTGCAATTATTTAATAATTCCATTGAGGACTTCTCCATGAAACTGAGACCTCTCTTGAAACTCTTGCTTCTCTTCTTCTGCAATCTCCAAAAGCCTCCTCAACTCTACATTTTCAGCTTGAATGTTGTGATTTTTGTCTTCTAATTTTTGAAGTCTTTATGTTTTCTTCGCTCCTTTTCCCATCCTTCAAGCAGTTAGCCTAGCTCTGATATCACGTGATCTGGAAACGGGGGAGTACTTTACGCAAGTTTTCAATTGAGAATCATTTTCTGATGAAGTATTTTCATAAGGATTAAAGGGCCTATGAATCCATGATTAAGCATACTTGTATACAAGAATACATAACATACATGAACTCAAATGGAATAAGCACATGAAAATACAAGAGAGAGAGAGAGAGACAACCAATGTTGGTAACGGAGTTCACCCCTCACGGACTACATCTCCGGACCCGCTTCAATTGGAATATGGATCTCTTTCATTCCTTCATCAAAATATGTTGGGACCTTCTCATAAGTGATTACATAAGAGATTCCTTCTCCTTCAATGAGGATTCAAGAAGACTTCTCACACTCATACATCTCCATACATCAAGAAGGATAATACCTTACATGAATATGTCTCTAAAAGCTTAGGAGTAGTAGCACTATGGCTTTGTAATTCTGCTCATTAACTCTCCATTACTCTCCTCCTAAATAGGGCTCACATAAGGAATTATATAGTTTTTCCTCACTCCCTCTTAAGAAAGAGCATTAACTCCTAGATCCACAATAATAGGATCTAATTACAAAAGAGGAAAAGAAAGATCCATGAATGTAGGATCTCAAACTATCTTCAAGTACGTAATGGGAAAAGTCTCAAAACCACCCAAAGACTCTTCATTCATGTCCTTGATTCTCTCAACCTAATAGTGAGAAAATGGCAAATTGGTGTGAGGAGGTTTCTCACATAAAAAACAATTTCTAAAATGATAATTTAATGATAAATACGTGAGTCTAATTTCCCTCACAAGTATTAATCATTTTACATTAATAATGAATAATAATGTATGAGTTTTTCAAAAGCTCATAAAGCATAAATAATATGCATGAACATCTCATAAAGCATAAGAATGCATGAGACCCTTTCCTCACAAAGCATTAATAAACTGCATGAGAAATATAAAACTCAAAACATATAACTTCACCACTCTGCAAATGAACTCGGTGAACGCAGTAAAGTCCTTCCATGTGTAGAAAATCCATCTGGATCAAAGGATAATGGAATCCAATACACTACATGAATCCCAATGTGCGAATAGATCTCTTTCCATCGAAGACAAGGGAAACCCCCCAATCAGCGACCAATGA
This sequence comes from Picea sitchensis, assembly GCA_010110895.2. Lineage (NCBI taxonomy): Eukaryota > Viridiplantae > Streptophyta > Pinopsida > Pinales > Pinaceae > Picea > Picea sitchensis. The sequence continues at coordinate 11,103 of SNQJ01S0058684.1, forward strand.
GGAGATGTCAATTGTTGGGTTCAAGGTTACCTACCCAAAATCAAAGTAGGACTAGGGTGCATGGTAGGACTACAACTTCACATGAATCTGAGATATACTAAGGGTATGGTCGACATGCAAAGTCAAGAGTTCGAAGAAATGGTCCAGATAGGATTATAGACTTCCTTTGAACAAAAGCATGAGACATATGGATAACTCAGGAAACATAGACTTTATGATAAAACTTCGTTGTGCAGGAGGCATTAAAAAACTCTCCATAGGGACTGAAACAATAACCAGTCAGACGAGTAAACTCTAAGTAATGAGCTCAGCCTCCTAAGGTCATGCTAAATCCAAAATTTGGATGACAGTGGACTCAAAAGTTTGTGCTATGTTCAAAGGTGACATGACTGCTGTCGATATGAGATGATATTATTTTCTCGCTTGTCTTTTTTTTCATAGGAAAGAAATGTTATGATACAAGAGAGGAAACGAGTGTTGTGAGTAAGAAACTAGCTCTAAATAGTGGAACATACCTATGCTCAATGCAAGGAAGTTCATGCAGGACCTGGACACTCAGGGGGATGTTTCCTCTTAGGGTACATGGTGTCAAGCTGCAAAGGATATATAAAAGGCTCTGCTTGGCTAGTGATGCAAATTGTTAAGGTAAGAGGATTATAACAAGAAAGAGGGAACTGAAAATAAGATCAATACTGCAAACATGATGATGGAATGTGATTACAACTTAAATTCCAGAGAATTTCATTTTTCATAAGTAGTCTACATGGTCTGAAAAAGGGTTAAAATTACACCAAATAGACGTCCTTTCAAAGTCATTTAATGAGTGTGAAAGAGACAATTTCACTTGGCAATATTTTCATTTTTAGAGAATCGAAGAGAGCTTAACCAAGACTCGGGGGGGAGTTCCATAGCTAACGGTCAAAATGCTTGTGAGTAAGAATATGGGGTTTGAAAAAAAAGTCATATCGGAACTATAAGGAACTCCCAGTCCTATGGAATAAATTCTGCATGGGCACCAAATAACACAAAGGTTCTAACTTGGGCACCCATGTTTTGTAAGCCTCTACCACTTAATAATGACACTTCTAGTATAAATAAGAAGGTTTTGTGTCATCAATAAATGGGTTTGTACCTAGGGTATATGGATCACAGTCATAGGATGATGCAAGAATGAAAAATGGAGTGACAACCTATCCTATATGTCAGTGAAGAAATATACCTTCCAAAGGCATGAACGGGCAGTATGACGCTAGAAACCGCAAAATCTTCTGGAGAAAACCACCAAAAACCAAATCTTTCCACTACACTATTAGTCCATAAGGTCAAAAATTAGCACAAACTATATGAAGTGGGTAAAAAAATTTCAACTAATAGTAAAAATAGACCTTTTTACCATACCATTTGAGTTTTTTCACCCGCATAGTGCATTTTAGGCCATTTTTCCCATGATATTCAAGTGTCTATTGTGGGAGCAACGATCCATGGAATCAAAAGCCGCCTGGACCAAGTAAGTTCCCATACCCTCTATTTCAATTTCAATGGTTTAAATTTCATTTAGGCCCCCTTTTTTTAGTATTAGAGGGTGTAATATGGAAATTAGGGAGTACGTGGGTGACATTTCATCAGATCACGTATACAAACCCATATACACAGAAAAAGCGAAGCCTTCCCACAAATATGTATCCCTATATGTGATTGTTACCAAGTTAGCCCGCGTAGAATTCCATGAGCACATTTTTGAAAGGTTTTAACTGAAAAAATGGATTTTCCTTTGTAGGATGGTGATTGAATGGAGGGAGAGGGAGCATGAAGAGATAGATGCAGTAGTGGGAAGGGATTTAGGGGCCCAAAAATCTTTAAAATTATGTGGCCTTTATAAATTTTGGGCTCTCAAGGGAATGAGGACTCAAATGAGGTTACTCCAGTTGCTAGTAAACTATTGGGATCCAGAGACATAGTCCTTCAATCCCGATGGGAAACCATTGAGGATTGAAGTGGATGATATATATTTTATCACATGATTGTTTTGTCAAGGTGAGGTAGTGAATCTCAATGCCAGAGGGGATGGGGGTGGTATGACTATGGAGGGTTACATTTCCACCCACTATGTTGCAGGAACAGATAAATTAGGGAGCCATCTCCCAATCAGGGCGATCGAGAACCTGAGTTTAAAGATCATCATGTTTGTACTTACACAGATTTAAGGGTCGGCCTCATTGCATCAGGCATCAAGGCCACTCATGTTTTATGCAGTGGATTGTTTAAGACCCATTTTTTAATGATTAGTGTACCTCATTGTTGGCTAACATGAAGATCCAATTGATGGATTGCAAACAAGGGAAAAAAAGAAATTTCAAATTTACATCCATTCTTTGTATTTTTTTCATTGATCAGGTTCCAAGCTTGAACCCTAGAGTAGATATTGCTCCACATGGACAGCGTGATCCATCCATGTCATGGTGGACCGATGTGATGAGGCGTCTAGGAGGTGGTAGGGTGCCAACCCCCTATAATGATAAGTTCTTTTTTCGGTGGCACCGACAGGTCATAGCCATTGATGACTACTCTTACGGGGTATCAACTACAGAGGGGATATGGACATGCCTTTTCCACTAGGTTCTGCCTACGGTGATATTGGTAAGATTTTTTTTTTTATATTTCATTTTTTGTGTTTTTCAATAAAAATAAAAAAACACAAATATTTTTGTATGGTATCAAGTATCGACAATTTCATTGTTATGCAGATGTGAGTCCGCAACAACCAGAGGGATTCCCACGATATCAGCAAAGGAGCCAAGGAGATGAGCATGCAAGAGGATATTTGGAGAGAGTGTTGCAGAATGTGTAGGGGAACCTGTCTCGATTGACGCATAGGATTCCTTTGGTTCAAGTGGAGGATCTACTAGAGGCTATGCAACAGAACATGGTGGGTGTACCCCATGTGTGGGTGCGACTCTTCCGATGTCTCGCAAATGTCGTAGTGTGTTATCATGATACGCATAAGACGCCACAGGTGTAGATTCCATGGTCATATTATATACCGACCATATATGTATTTTGAGGGTGTGAGCCCCATTTGTACTATGACACCGTATTTTTTTAAAGGATGAAATATAAAAGAAAATTGTTCTTCATCTTTACTTATATATGTTACAATGTGTACATGCATGAATGTGCTTTATTTTCTTAGTTATGTGAAAAATTCCAATATAAAAGAAATTATCATATGCATTGGATACATGATTAGAACTTATAGGTAGTGATTATAAGTAATAAAATCAAAGTATTGTTCCAACAGTCATACTCGTAGGAATCGTCGGAGTAGAGTAGGGTCTCTCACACGGTAACTGTCGTTTAACTAAAATACAACTAACTAGGAGTCCGGGATAAACTCTAAATACCAAACACCATGTTAGATGGAATCACTTAATAGCTCTACATTGGTGCTATACTCATCCACATTATTCGTTGATGGCTCCAGATGAATGCCACCTGAAGACACCAATTGGCACTCGGGTGAGTAAATGACCCAAGCAATGGAATCCATGTTCTGTGTATGACGACTGGCATCGTTCGTGAACCCTAAGTAAATTGAAGACTCCATCAACATCTTCCAAACAAGGGAAAACTTGATAAGCAAGTTGATGACACAAAGGAAAAGATGTATATACACTACGATACCAAAGTATACAAAAGGTCATGCCCAAGCTTTACGGGCTTAAGTGTAATACCTTTTAAGGTAGAGCCTATTTTTGGGCTCATCCAGCATTTTCCCATCATAATATTCCAATTCATAGGATCCTTTCTCTAAGACATGTTGCATGATATAAGGATAGTGCCAACATGGGGTTAAACTTTCCCTCCCCCAATGATTCTTTGGCTTGGTCATACAGGAGAACCAAATCACCCTTAGCATACTGCCAAGGATAGACAAACCTATCATATTGAACCTTAACACATTGTTATTCACTTCAATATTCATAGAGGAATCTCCAACCTACTTATCGAGACGTTGTAGGTGTACGAGGTGTTCTTCAAGATCGGATGTGTCAGGTAGGAACTCAATTTCCAGCTTGAGGGAAGGTATTTCACATTCAATCCAAATAATCGACTCCACTCCATGTACTAACTGAAAAGAGAGAAATAAGTGGAAGTCTTTACCGAGGTTCAATATTCCCAAAGTGCAATGTAAAGAATCATATGCTAGTCATATTTACTTTGGCTGATAGTTTTTTGCATGATGGTCTTGAGATATTTATTCACCACCTCTACTTGTCCATTTTCCTAGGGATAGTAAGGGGAAGAATGACCATGCTTAAACCCCAGTTTTGATGCTAACTCTTTCATAATTTCATTCTGAAAGTGACTGCCATGGTCAGTGACAATATCTCTTGGGATTCAGAATTAGGGTATAATTTTCTTGAATACGAAGAATGTTTCATTCTTACCATCGGATTTAATGGTAGGCATGACCTCTGCCCATTTAGTGAAGTAATCCATGGCCACAATGATATGTTGATGCCCCACAGCTAAAGTTGGGTTACATTCCATAAAATCCACCCCCCACTTGGTGAAAGGACCTAGGATGACGACTGGGTGAAGAGGGGTTGGGTGCGAGAACATTTTCTGAGGTAACACCTAGCAAGGGTGACATTTCTTAACCGATTCAACAGAATCTTTAAAAATTGATGGCCAAAAATAACCGTATCACAATGTTTTTTGAGTTGACGCAAGATCGGATAAATGACCACCACAAGCCCCATTATGACATTCATTGAGAAAAGACTCATCGTCTTCGTGATTCGAGCAGCGATGCAAAATATTATCTACCCTCGACGACACAAAGTGTCTTCAATGATAAGGTAGTTTTTATCCTGATGATGTATACATAGTTGATCATCTCTCGACAGATGTTGGGATAGATTCAAGGTTTGAAGATAAATTATAATGTCTCCATACAAGGGGTCTGAATGAATCATCATGAAAAATATCCTCCTCTAGTCGAGGGATGTTTGATATCAACTCGAAAAAAACTAGCAATTTCTTAGATTTCACTGAAGTGAAATCGAGATCAAATTCTTGCAAAATAACAATCCAATTATTGTATTTCCCCCCTATGATACTCCTGGTGAGGATTTATTGAAATGGATTGATATCTGCAACTATGGTATTTTGTCAAAGTAATATATAATATCATAATATTTTAACTACATGTACAGCGGCCAAGGATAGTTTCTCTACATGAGAGTATTTAAGTTTAGGACCGACTAGGTTTCGACTGAGATAGTAGACAATGTGCTCATGGATCTCATCGTCCTCCTGAACCATAACCATACCAACTGTCCCTTCGGACGCGACGATATAAAACAAATAGTCTTTATTGTAGTCTAGAGGCTTCATCAGAGGTGTCGATACCAAATATTTCTTAAGAGCATCGAAATATTCCTGGGCTTGCTCATCCCATATAAATGCAGTATCCTTCTTCAAAAGACACATGAAACCCTTAGTTAAATTTTCATATTTCACTATGAACCGAAGCAAGAAATTATCCTTCCCCTGTAAACCTTGAAGTTGTTGAATGTTGCACAGGGGAGGCAATCAAAGTATTGCCTTAGCCTTCATAGGATCTACCATGATCCCATGCTCAGATAGTAAGAATCCTAAAAGATAGCCAGACCTAACGCAGAATATGCACTTGTGAGGGTTCAACCGAATGTGATAGTAATGAAATATCTCAAATACTAATCGAAGGTGAGTGGAGTGATCTTCTCTCTTGCAAGAGTGAGCATCAATATCATCTAGGTAAGCCTCAACAATATGCTTGAGATTGTGAAAAGTAAAGGTCATGGTGCGTTAGAAGGTTTCTCTGGCATTTTTAAATCCAAAATGAATTTTTCGGTATGAAAAAGTACCCCAAGGACAAATAAATGTCGTCTTATGTTAATCATTTGGTTTGATTTGAATTTGAATATACCCTGAAAAATTGTCCATAAAATAAAATATTTCGCTTCATGCACACTCATCAAGAATCTAGTCAATAAAAGGAGTCGGGAAGTTGTCTTTAGGAAAATCCTTGTTCAGGTTTCTAAAATCCATACATACACGGATGGTTCCTTGTTTTTTATTCATGGGAATGGGGTTGGACACCCATTCATTCAAGGGAATTTGGTAGATGAAACAAACATTAAGTAACTTCTCTACCTTTGCCTTAATAGTAGGGGCCTTCCTAGGATTAACAAATCGAAGACATTGTCGAATAGGTCTAGCATCCAGATAGGTCTTAATCTAATGTTCGACAATGTTGGGGTTGATCCTTGGAATCTCTTTGTATGAACAAGAAAATACATCATGAAATTATTTGAAGAGATCGATGTAGATCTGAATTTCTTTAGGCGAAAAATCCACACCGATATATACGTTCTTAATTTTTCCAGGAATTCAAGAGATGTCAATCGTGACGGTAGTTGAAATACTCTTCATGTTTCCTTCGGCATAAATACCAGGTGTATATAATGGAACCACAGCATGACTGACCATCTCACTCAAGGTAGATATAAAGTCATTATGTTCGATCCTAGAAATCTCTGGGAGGAAATAGGAGCGATGATGCATATCATCCTAAGGCCTAGAAAGACCATACATGGCCTCTACGATGGATTCATTCGAGGGTAAAGTATCTTCGAGGAAATCATGTGAAAAATAAGATTAGAACGCCCATACGGGCTCTAGAACAAGATCCTCCCCGTCTGTCTACGAGGAGAATGGATATGATTTTTTTGTTGATGACAATGGCATTTCCATCCCAATGTGTGTCTGACCTTCATACAACATAGTCGGGCAAGGTAGGGTCCAAGGGTCATTGAAATACAAATTACATAAAGAAACGTACCTCACTGATGACGAAGACTCACTGGAAATGGCATGAATGTGATGAATTGGTGCCACAAAATCAAATTTACCAATGAGAGAGGAATACATTCTAATACCAACATCCTCAATTTCCTACTGAGAATTGATGATCATAGGGATCAAAGGTCCAACTGATGCATTAGAGCTAGCGTGTGCAAAGGACAATCGATCAATCATCACTATTTTCCCTTCATGAGGAAAACATAAACTGTGAAAAACAGATGACATGACTGTTGTCATGGCATAAGTCCAATTACACCCTAGTAGTAAATTATAGTTGATGGCGGCATCAACCTCCACTATCTTTCCACCTAACTGGACCAGAAAAGCGAGAAGAATTATGTGGGGTTGGAACGAATTCCCATCAAAAGTGGTCAACATAGTCATATATTAGGATAGAGTCGGAGAGCCAATGGCTTTCCATCAGGTTAGGGACATCACACATGTTGCAACACCTTCATCAATTACAGTTTATTTGATGGTAATATTCATGTACTCCACATGGATTTGAAAGGCCATGTGGTAAGGTAAGAAAGGCCTAACATCCGTGACATCAAACTTAATAACCTTTGAACCACATGGGTCTAGAGCTCCTAAAGAAAATAACAAGGTGTTCCTTTGTAAAGGACACATCTGGAGAACCTCCAAAGATAACATCGCACAAGGGGTTTGAGCCAGTTCTTCGACAATTGAATAGTTCTAGGCAGCTCTATCATTAGGATTGTGAGAAGAGAGCTTTATTACTCATTTTGGAATACGAGGAAAATGTTCCAACTTTTTGATCTGTAAGGGTGTTTCTGGAGGAGGATAAGACTCTAGACCTGCAACAGTCTTTGAAGAACCGTAATCACAAGATCAAGTGGCTACATCAATATTAGACTTGACCATATTGACACATAGATGGCCACCTTCATGTGTCGACCGGTTTTGACTCTCCCTCGATGCATTTACGGTGTTGGAGGTCCCCGAGGCCATGTGTTGATTATGAAAAAGTGGATTTGTTAGCATAGTGGATGGTTGTGATAAGAGCCTCGAGGCTTCCTCGATTTTGGGGCATAGGTTGGTAAGGTGATCATCTTTAAAAAATTTACAAGGAAACTTCACCTTCTATTTTTCTTTCTTTCCCTCACCAACATTGATATTCAATCTATCATTGTTAGTTTCATCCTTGGCTTTGTTATTATTTTTCCCACCCTTATGATTATTACCTCATGCTTTCCTTCTATTCCCTCTTGGTTGTTGGTTACCATTTGGGTTAGCTTATCACTTTATAGAATGCACATCCACCCACTGCATGGGAGTGGAGGACAAAGCCGAAGCTTTTCCTACTAAAATCTGGATTAGAGACAAATATTTCAACCGGTTCATCACCAAATCTGTAGACTTAGAATTTGCGGAGCCTTTGATTCCATCGGAATGAGGCCCAAGATTTTTTCTAGGGTCATAGTTCAATCGCAGCCTGTCAGGAAGAATTTCATACAACATCCCAAATTGAGCATATATGAGGTCCAATTGTTGGGCTTTGAAAATAGCTTCTTCCTCAGATTTTACTACGGATGTAGAGACATCCTTCAAAATATAAGGCAATAAGGACTTAAAGAACCACTCCAACAAAAACTCTGGAAGAATGTAGGCTTTGATCAACCTATTTTGTCTACGCCATTCTTGGATATGGCTCGATATATGCATGCCTTTATCTTGGAAAAGGGTAAAAAAAAGTTCTATGTCAGCATCATAATGAACCAGAAACTGGAAGTGATTGAGAAAGACAAAAAATATATGATTAAAGTTTCCATACATTCCCCCCGGTAGCTCAATGTACCACTTTACAGCAACCCCCGTGAGGGTGCATTGAAATAGCCTCAAAAGAATATAATCATCATTAAGAGAGTTAGATGAGCACCAAAGATCAAAAGTGGTGGCATGATCACCCGGATCCTCACCAATCTTGCTTTCAATTTTGGAATGTCTGAAGGAAGCTTGGTGGAAACGGGGGGCCATAATGAATCGTGACGCATAGTTTCATTCATTAATTTTGACAAATCTGGAAGATTAAACGTGGCCGTAAAAGGGAGTCGGGGTTGCAGCGTCTGAGCCCATGCCCCTAGGAAATATTGGGATGGAGGGATTGCAGGGTATCCAAGTTTTTGGTATATTCCATGGCCCTGTCTGATAGGATAATATCCTCCTCCAAACTGATTCATAAAAGGTTATATGGGCACCATACCCGTGGAAACGAAATAATTAGGGTTATATACGTTGCCCCCAGCTGAAGGTGCTCCGAGTTGGGGGTTTCCCATAGATTGAAACTAACTCCCTTCGGATGGAACTCTGGAGGACAGAGGGGGATTCACCATAATAAATGTGTTTGTCAGAATCGACATGGAGGAAGAGGGGATAAATCAAGAAATATAGGAAGTAACTTGTCCTCTCGGTTGAGCACTCCATCCAAGAGAAATGAGACTAGAATTAGGCCTAGAAGAAAGAGGAGGTCAACCTCTAAATTTAGGATTCGTGTGGGGAATATGGCCTCCACCAAAATATAGAAGAGAATACAGAGGATCCATGCCCCCATGTCCAAAACTAGGATTCGCATTAGCCATTGAAATGGAGGATGAGATTTGTGACGTCATGTTGGGAATACCAAAATAAAATGGATTAGAGACTGAAGGTATTGACTGAGAATTGTAACCTAGCGTACCAAAAGGAGATTCGAAAGGATTCATCCCTATGGGATGAGTAGACCCCACAGGTTGGGTAGTAATATAGGAGGGGGTCTCTGGCACCTCGACCATCGACGATGAAGGGCTTGAAGGGATCCCACTAATCACAGAAGATATAAGAGTTGAGGGACTCCTTGTGACATTAGGGTTTGACTTAGTACTCATAACTGGATAATCACAAGTCTGGGAGGTGCAGATATATGTACCATGTTTATTAATTTTATGCCTTTTAGAAGGAAACTTTGGTAAAGAATCAATATGTGGTGGTAACTTCAACAAATGGCGAGACCTGTGAGGAGGTTGGTCTTGCTCCACAATGACTCAAGACTTGAGATAAAAAACAAATCCTAGTGCCAACTAATAGTGAGAGAGCACACCAAGATAAAGAAACAAGGCCAATGGACACAAATAAGATATGGTGGATGAAAAGGGGCCTCCGTCACTAGAGTAGGTATGTCTCGCCCAAGAGGGGACTGAGACTCCCTTCAAAATATTGGAGGTATTGGAATCAGTTATAAGGGATCTCGTGGGCTTAACGGAACAGTCGATCAAATTCCCCCGGAGAGGTAATACTCCATAAAGGATGTGTGTTGTCCGACCCTTATCTAACTCAGGGTATCTGCAGAATAACCCCTGCAAGTAACCTTTGTGGCTACCTATGTCAAGCAACTAGAATCACCACAATATAACCAATGCAAAGACGAACAGTCGTAAGTCCATTACACCGTATGGGTAAGGAAACAAAGCCTGAAATATAGAAAGGATCGCCTCTCACGGAGGTAAAGGTACTAGCAAGACCCCCAAATATGAATAGAACCCCAGAGATATCTCTGATTCTAAGAAGGTATTAGAGGGATTTCTCTGCAACCAAATAGAACCCCAGAAATATTGCACGACCTTATGATTAATTCCGGTATGAGTGGATCCTCCTGACATCAGTAATTACATAATGGGTTTTGTTAGATTTTTAGCGAGCTATGGCTCATGTATTCCTTTTAAATTTTATGTCAACAATTACTTGAACCATAACTACTGCAGAAAACCAAGATCACAAGAAGAATAGCCATGCACAAGTACACAAGAAATATCTTGAGAAACCCTTCTCAACAAGGGAAGAAAACCTAGCCAATTCTTTTCTATATTCCTAAAGATAAATACCTCCCACACCATCACTGTAACTAGCACACAAGAGGGTGTTGCAATTCTCATAATTTCATACCACA